>CACRXK020000481.1:0-22625 GCA_902702795.2 Paramuricea clavata | reverse complement strand
GAATAAAAAAGCTAAATTCCAGTGGGGACACAATCTGATTGGTAGAAAGAGATGCCCTCAACCCCCTTGTACAGAAAATAAATGCAATCATTTAACTCTGGTGTGAGTGCTGCCCAGCATGCAATGTGATTTCCAACCTGGAAATCAAACCATCATAACATGGCGAGTGACTCATGCTCTGCACTTTAATATAATGAGGGTCCTGTAAGTTACTAAGTTGCTTGGACATACAACACACATAATTATGACGTCATTCGCAACTAATACTATCATACTATCAGACAATAACAAAATCACAGAATAAGAAGGTACAGCAGAAGTGTAACTCAAGCAAGTATTTGTCTGTGTTTTTACAAGCGATTCATCATCAATCACGCCATCCTGGCTAGTACAACCGGCACTTTGCACTTACCAAAACCTGATAAAACGTCCGGTTGTACTAGCCAGGATGGCACGAGTTAAAATTTTTGTGGATGTAAAACAATAAGGGAACCGACTCGAGTTACACTTCTGCTGTACCTTCTTATTCTGTGACAAAATGTAGGAATTTATACCCTTTGGTGGTTTGGAATTTCGTAAAAATTCTCCAATTACATTTGAATTGAACGTTCTTGATGAGAGGCCAAGTAGACCCTAAAATGAAACTAGTATTAGCTACGTTATATCAACTGCTGAAACTTAAATATAATTATAAACAATAACACAAGTGCAGTGTAAAAATGTATTTAAATACTAATAAATAGTGCCAACAATATCGTACTTTCCTCTGCAAAACCAGAGGGTTTCGCGGCCTAGCAAAAGTCCTCAATGTAGATAACATATTCTACAGATAATAAATATCATAACCGACGTATTTGAAGCGTAAAGGAAAGATTTCTTGCCATAATCATCAACTTATGTCTTCTTGAAATCATGACAATGCAGCGGCCATTGCATAAGCCTCGTCCCCAGGCCACTCAACCCCCCTGTCATTTTAAAATAGCTCGGAACTTGTCGACTTGCATCGTACAGTCGCGAAATCCCGAAGGAGTGCCGGGCATTTCCGAATTTTAAGTTCTACCGCGTGGTGAAGAAATGTATACGATGCACGATTTAGTTTTTGGAATTTTCCACGAAGAAGTTGTGACGGGTCACATACAGTCACACGTCACAATTCATTATTGTAAATAGAAAATTAAGTCGTTAAAAGACTAAAAGACAACCCAAAGCCTTACAGGCCCGTGTACACAGCCGTTCGGATGTTACACACCCGAAAACACCGTCACACAGCAATATACAATTACTTTATGGTTTCCGTGTTTGGATGGCCTGATCCAAACACGCGGGAATGTTGCGAGAGTTAAGAAAAGCGAGCGAAAGCACGAGCCGAAGGCGAGTGATTTTGCCCGCTTTTCTTAACTCGAGCAACATTCCCAAGTGTTTGGATCAGTCCATCCAAACACGGAAACCATAAAGTAATTGTTTTATAAAATAACAACAACACGGTAGTCTTCCGTGTTTGGATGGCCTGATCCAAACACGGCTTTCGACCAATCAGAATACGCATTATATACATGTTATTTTATAATCACATTTATAGAACAGCGCGGAAAAACGTCTGCACATGCGCTGGGAGTAAAAGATGGCGAATGGGATGCAATTTTAAAGCCGTCATTACTCAGATTTAACATAGTGGTGTAAAGGTGAAAAAAAATATAATTTCGTCCTGTGATATTTGAAATACGAAATTTTCTTGGCAATGTGGCACAATCTTATACAACACGGCCGCTCGTGTTGTAAAAGTACCTAAAAAACACGAGTAGTCCGAGTAATAAAATTTCACTAATCAGTGGAAAATTTGCACCTGGATTTAGAACTGTGACTAGTGAATTGGTCACCAACGAACGAGTTTATAGTTGCAAGATTATAAATATAATCAAGCACTGTGTGCTAAAATATTTATCTAAACATAACATAGTACAAATATATAAATTTCTTTGAATATAGCAACAGTTTTAAATTCTAGTCCTTTGCACAAAATATTGCAATTGAGTTGGTGATACACACACTAGTTTTTTCCCGCCATGTCGAGCTCCACAAACAAAGTAGTGTTTCGATATCCTGCTGATTCAACGAATTATACGATAAATTAAGATATTTCAAATGTCTTGAGAAACCAGTTTGGTGGTTCACGAAATGTTCTGGTAGTGGAGAAGAAATACCACAGCACGATAAATCGAGAAACTGCAGGTTTGATGGTAGAGTGAGGAACTTGAGTAAAACTTCATTGGTTACTTTGACATTGCCAGATAGGGTGAGATGTTTCAGGTGAGGGTTGCACTCCAGAGACCTGGGAAGAAAGTCGATAATGTTATACACATGTACTGCTGAACTAGCATTGTTATAAAAAACGAGGATGAGACTTGATGTGAGTTTGCTTGTAATTCTTACTGACACCCACCACTGACCAATTCATAATGAAACTATATGTCTTACTCTATAAGCTTCAAGACCCCTTCATTGGTGATATTATTCTGACCAAGATCCAGTTTACAATCACAAGTAAGAACTTTCATAACTCTTGCCAATATTGATATATCTGTATCTTCCAAGAAACAGCCGCGACAGATCAGTTTCTGGACACAACAGTTATCCTGCGGCAATAAACACAAGTAATTACTTTCTGGGTGTGGTTGTATAAAAAAGTAATTAAAGTTAACTTTAGTTAGTGGAAACGTCATCCAATAAGAAGCGCGTATTTGAAAGTTAATCATTATTTAACTACAAAATAGTGATTAAAAAAGTGATTAAGAGTTTTATACAACCGACCCCTGGTAATTCAGTAAAGCGGGAAAACTAAGAAACTTTTTATTAAGTTTACAACGGATAAACCTTACTTTACTCTTGCTTCGATGGCCTCGCCCGTTGTAGCATGGCACATTAAAACGAGGCCATTAGGGCAAGTGTGATATAAATGACAAGGTCCACAGCAGACCAAGGATAGTGAAGTCCTTGAGTGTGTTTCAGTGTTGGCAGTGATAAACAATATTGAGTATACGTTAAATAAACAGCAGTTTAAAAACAACAACTTATAAAATCGTACCACATTCAAATAATCCGCCAAGGCGAGTGCAAACGCTGGGTCATGACTGTCGACGGTTGAAGATATATTGACAATCTCAACACAACTGCAAGCACCCAAAAGAGAAGTTAAGCCTTCAGCTTGAATTTGATTATGAGAGACATTCAAATGATGCAGTCGTTTTAGACCTAAAAAATGAGAAATTAGTGACAAAAAATGAGCAGGTTTTCATGAGAGATGTTGGTATAGTGTTGCATGGTATGGTTTGATTTTATATGGCATGGTGTAGTATAGTTTGGAACGGTGTGGTATATGGTATGCTGTTGTATGGTGTGATACAGTGCAGTTTGGGGTGGGGTGGTATGGCCGGTGTGGTATGGTAAAAGTTTGCAAGTTTCAAACGAATCTTCCCAAAGTATAAATCAAATTTAGAATTGGAAATTCAGACGCAAGTTTCAACCGAGATGTAACTACCTTGGATTGCCTCAATCAAAACACTTCGTTGATGAAAAGTATCTTGACCCAGAGCACAAGATTCAATGTTCAACGTTTGGAGGTCTGGACACGAACGAAGCATGGTAGCCAGGCTAGAGCCTGCTATATCTGTGATTGTATTGAACGAAATATCCAGCTCTTTTAGATTTGACCACGCTTTAGAAACCTGAAAAACAAAAAAACAAAAGCTTAGGAGGCTCACTCAGTTACTAATTAAGCATTGATAAGCGGGTTCGCTGTTCAGCAGATCACGAGTGAGAAAATCATGTCGATTCCTTGCATTATATGTAGTCTTGCACTGGGAGGTATTGAGAGATCGACCAATTGATTCCCATGTATTACTATCGTCTTTCACACAACCAAACTCTTCAACAGACCTTATCATCTTGAGTCAAACTCGAAGCGAGATGTCGCAATCCTTTGTGTGTGATTCCATTACAACTGAAGATCAGGACGGAGAGATTGAAAAGACAAGGCAAAGATGAGATGAAATGTTGAAGACCACTGTCTCCTATAACATAACAGAAAAACAAAGCTTTAGACGACAAACTCTACTGACAAAGTCTCGTAACTGATTATAAGTTCGCCTTTGGAAGAAGAGTGCTTCCACTTTGACTCTATCAAAGGACCTCTAGGAAGAACAGTTTAAAACTGAGCCTAACTGGTATAAATAAAGTGAGTTTAGTTTAGGTTTCCTCCTGTAGTAACACTGGAGCAATAAGAGATGATCCTTACTGGACCTCTAGGAGGGACAGTTTAGAACTGATAGAGCTATTCAGTATAAATAAAGTTAGTTTAGATTTCCTCCTGTAGTAACACTGGATCAATAAGAGATGATCCTTACTGGACCTCTAGGAGGGACAGTTTAGAACTGATAGAGCTATTCAGTATAAATAAAATTAGTTTATTTTTCTCACCAATTCTGTTTCCGGGCAAAGCCAATCTCACAAGATGATCGTGACATTGCAGAGTACGAAACAACGAAAGCAATGCCACAGACGTCAACGCCATGTCGCTAAACTCAACATTTGAAATATGAGGATTTCTCTCGAAGACATCCAGGATCTTCTTCTGCACCTCTGAAATAAAGTAGAAATTTAATTTGAATAAAATAAAATACGTTGGTCGCTAAGCAGTTGATGGTGGTCAATCTGCAGTTATCACAGTGAGAAAATAATGGTAATTCTTTACATTATATGTAGTAATCTTGTATTTGGAGGCAAGTAAGGTAGTTTAATTCTCTTCCTTATACAAGTATTAAACACAAAAGTAGGATTCTTGGCACACCTGTGTCAGCCATGAGACATGATACTTTATAACGTTCAGCTAGCGGAGGTAAGTCCCAGGTCTCCACGGTTGCGTTCACTAGCTCGTTGTTGGAGAGTACGTCTGTAATGAGATCAGCAGGGGATAGAGCGGCTCCTTCAGTGGTAGATAGGGATAATATGGGTTTTAAACCACTAGCTGAATGATAACGAAATGTTGCCTGAAATGTAAAAAAAAGGTGATATGAGCGTTGGTTGGTCGTTCTTATAGCTCGAGCGAATATTGCCAACAAAATGACGGAAACTAAAACCCGCCAAACCTGTTCAGCCAACCACTTGACAGTCTTCTTCTCCCCAGGGACGTCGGGACATGGGATCAAGAACATTTTGTCCTTCACCCTCACTCGTAGCCTCATTGGTGTAGTAGTGACACTGCTGGACAATGATGTAGGCTCAGATGGTGCGTCGTCCCAAAATTTACTTGGAGATGAACGGCCGCTGACAACATTGAGTCGAGATTGTCTTAACCTGTGTTTGTTACCTCCAGTACTTATAGTATGTCCTCTTTGCGTTGATGCTTGTGGGACTCGACGCTGAGTGCCCGAGTTACTGCTGACTGAACGCGATGAGTCTGAGCTACCTCGCATGCGCGAAGAAGCGGAGTTATCACGTGAAGATTCTAAACCACTAAGCATGCTCAGTAAATTCCCAGATCGCTTGCGTTTACCAGTTTTCCTTGGCATATCATCAATGAGCCAGGCATCTGTAGCAGTTGAGAGGTACTCGTTCTCCGGTATTAGAGCTGGCTGGCTCTGGGGGATCTCAGTGTCTTCTTCTGTACCTCCAGTTACAGGATCAACATACCTTGTTGTGTTTGCACTTTTAGAAATTGTGTTGGCAGTTCTAGAAACTGTTCTAGGGATTGTGTTATTACTCTTTCTAGGAGTTGCACTATTCGTTCTAGAAATTGTGTTGGAAATTCTAAGAATTGAACTTGTGGTATTATTCTTTGAAGAGGAGCTAGAACTTGCGTTGTTTTTGTTTGACGATAAACGCAATTGAAACATTCTTGTACGACCTGACTTGGGTGTGTGACAAGGAATATGCGGGATATCCAGGGGATCAGAATAATCGAATAGGGATGGTTGAGGTGAACAAAAGGCATCTAAAGGATCACTATCCAATTCAATCGCATCTTCTCTGTTCCGTGAGTCACTCCTCAATAACTCTAGGCCACCCATGCAATCACGTGATGTCTCACTGTGATCTGAATCATCCCTAAATGTCCCTCGTCCTGAAGTCTCACTCATCCTATCTTGACTTTCCAAGATTGTCCCAACATATCTATTTTGACTTTCGTCATCTAACCACAAGACGCTCTCTGTATTCTTAGAAACCTTAGCAATCTTTGTTCTATTCCCATTAACATTCATAGAATTTCTAGGAGTGTTCTCCTCATCGCTATCAAGCTCAAGTAAACCACTTTTCCGTTTCCTTGAAATTTCCTCAGTTTTTTTAGAAACATTTTTCGAGAAATCCTGAGACGATTCTACATCGCTATCGTCAGAAAATTCAAGTTTATCTCTTCGTCTTAATTCTGGAACTTTAGTTGGTTGACGTTTTCCAGTATTCGTAGCATTTCTAAGAATTCTAGTGAGATCTTCTCGTATTTCAGCCAAGTCTGGATCAAGAACGCTTGAATCATCGTCATCTTCATCTTCTTCAATGGAATGTAACACGAGGCCCAGGGGGGTGTGACCGTCATTATTACGTCGAGTCATGGACGCTCCACGTGATATCAACAGTTTTACAACATCAACATGGCCATTTTGAACTGCATCGTGTAACGGAGTCATCCCTCTACAGTGAGGTCCGCCTGGGTCGTCAATATCTGCACCGCTATCAAGTAGTAACTCCACAACAGCCAGCTTTCCATAGTTACATGCCTCATGCAGTGGTTGCCAGCCACAATAATCACGTGCGTGGATACTAACTCCTTTCTCAATGCTAGTCTTGGCGAGATGATAGTCACCATTGATCGCAGCAACATGCAAAACTGTTTCACCTGAAAAAATAAATGTCTTGACATACTTGTCTTGACATACTTGTGACGTCATGCAGGGAGTCTATTACATAGTATTTTAAAGAACTGTGGATTAAATTACCTTTTTCATTACGTTTGTTTATAGATTTTGAGTTTCTTTTTGATCTTGCAGTAGAGGATTTGTCTCCGTCTTGCTGCTCATCATCGGAGTCAGAAAATTCCATTTCCTCCTCAATCAAGATATCTCCATCTTCATCATCCTCATCCAACTGAGATTGCTCCTCTGATTGTTCTTCAGATTGCTCTTCTGATGTCTCGCTGTCTTCAATCTTAGCATCCGGAGTAACTAGAAACGAAAGAAAATCAAATTCGCAACACAGCATCAAAAAATATTTCGTGCCTTTAAAATGGACGAGACTCGCTACCAATAGATTCGATAACTCAATGGGTGTCCAAAGTTTCAATCCCGCTCGAGACAACCATTCTTGCGTTGTATTATGCAGAGTCAGAACAATATGAAACTAGTTTTTTCATCTCTGAGGATGATTCTGAAAAAAGAATCATACAGACTCCAGAAATTTGCCATAATTGACTTTGTTTTTTGAGCACATAGGATAAACGTAAAGTCTATTTTCTACCTCAACGATATCCTATCGAAACGTAACGTATTTCTTTGTTTCCCGAGTAGTATTGTGAAACTAATGAAAATATGATGTTAACACGCTCCAATCCGTTACGATACGTTGGACGACAGACTCTGTCCCTAACTGTGCTTGAACTCAGGTAGTTACTGAACTTAGGTAGTTACTGAACTTTTTATGAAATCTTTAAATCTTACATTCATCATCGTCTTCGTCATTCTTCTGCTTCCTTCTCAATTCTGACAACAATTTGAGCAGACGAAGTTTTCTGTTTGCATTTTCACATTTCCTTGCACACTCCAAAGCGTTATTGTATGCTTTTTCAATCTCTTCAAAACTATCACCAGCTAACTCACTCACTTCAGCCATCTTACACCAAGTATCGCACTGTTCCTGTGGTTTCCCTTCTAGTAACAACAGCTCTTTATGAAAATATTCTTTTGCTTTGTTGTATTGTTTATTATCTGAATAAGACTGAGCTATGGAGAAACAGTTCACAGCTTTTTCTTGATTGGATTTGTCAAGTATTTCACTCAATTCTAACTGCTTTAGATAATAATGTATTGCTTTTGAATAACACTTCACGCTGGAATACAAATCACCAAGATCTTCACAGATTTTCATCAATATTTCATCTTTTGTTCCTCTATTATTCCGAAGTTTCTCTAAAAGTCTCGTGCCTTTGATGGCTTTAATCAAACTAGAACGCAACTCGTCAATCATGTTGCCATGTTTCATTGTTTTGAAACACTTCTTAAGAATGTTTTTAGCTCCTTTGAAGTCACCCAACTGAAGCAAAATCTGTCCCATTTGAACCAAGGTATCAGCTTCTTCAAATTTCATTCCCTGGTGTTGCGCTGCCTTCCTCGCTCGTTCAAAACACTGTAATGCTTCAGCAGGATGGTTTTCTGCCAGCTTTATCTCTCCACGTGAAAAATGACATCTGTATTCAGTTTCTTTCAGACTGTGATTGACAGTAATGGCTAATGCTTTCTCAATATATCTCACGCCTTTCTTGGGATTTTTGAGATTGGTAAAAACCAAGCCAAGATTGAGATAAAGTCTCGCTCTCATTTCTAGCAATTCTTTTTCTTTCACAATATCTCGGAGTTGGTCACAGATTGACAAGCTATCCAAGAAAGCAGATTGTGCTTGACGTAGTTCTGAGGGTGAAACTGCTGACTGGAACAATGTCCGCCCAACAGTAGCTAATGCTCGTTGTTCCTCCACAATGTTTTGACACTTTCTTGATAGCTGTTAATGCAAAAACGATTAAATTTTATGGACAAACTTTAACCCTAACCCTATGACACTAATTACTTATGTTAACCCATGAGGTTGCATTGTGTCCTAATGCACCCTACTTTATTTCTGTACTCTATCACCAGATGATTTTGCTCCTGAATCAAGAAGAGAGTGGCTGGTGTTCAATGGATTATTACCTCTAAATGCTTTTGTTGATGAAATAAAGCTTGTGTGAAGTCCTGAAGTTCACACAGACACTCGCCCAGTTTGCGATGCGCAATTGCCACAGCAATAGTGTCGTTAAGAGCCTCTGATAATTGTAATTCCATTTGATGTTCTTCAATTGCTTCTTCGAATAATCCTAACAATTGGAAAACGGATTAGGGTTATTCACCCTGCAACTACACAAGGAATACTTACATGCACTTGCCAAACATAGCAATATTAATTAGTACAGTCACAATCCTTCGATTGGAACTTTCCATTGTTTTTCATTGTTATTGTTTTATATGCCTACAAGGCACCTAGTGTTTTGACATATCAAAAATGTTACGCAAACGACTTATTATTGGGGCCGGCATATAAAAGAAACTTTGCAGTCTTTGCTCCAGAAAGTATGTCAACTTCACTACAGAGCCTTGTTTTCATGTTTGAGACGTTATGCACCTAGGTTTTCCTCCTGAGGGGGTGGTGTGGGCAACCCAGGGGACTTTGACTACACTATAAAACCCCAGTGAGGGGAATTTGACCTATGCATCAACTCCCAGAGTCGGGAAATTTTGACATCTGCCATCTTGAAAGTTTTAACCAAGTTTAAACCAGTAAAACATATGTGTGCCTTGTTATCTTAGGAATATAGTGGGGGAATTTTGACAGCAATTCCTTGCCCAACAGTGGGGATTTCGACTACAAAATTTTAAAAATGTCAAAATTACCCTGGGTTGCCCCCCCCCCCCAGGGGGAAAACATTGATAGGTGCATTAGGCATACACAAAAACGAGGCTCTATCCTATCACCAAAGTGACATACTTTCTGGAAAGATGTATCACTGTCTACACTCGAGGCTAACACGATCCTGACACATGTGAACTTGTATTTAATACCGGAAGTTAAAAAATTTAGAATTAATTAAATAAACAAGGGGAATGATGTCTCATATCTTACGGTATCCCGCTAGCTTCTCGCCAGCGATATTGTAGAGATTCGCTTCTTCTGCGAGATCGTTGGCTTTCCTCGCTTTCTGCTTTTGTTTCTCCAACACTGAAGAACAAAAATATAGAACTTTGGCCAAAGTCCAAATTGAGCAACTCGCGAATAACATTCGATTTGAAACTCAATAGCCTGGTTACAGATGAACTATTAAAAAATAACATTTCAAAAGACGCTTATAAATAACTAAACACACTTACTTTTCAAAGATTTCTTTAATTCTTCGTCCATATTTTAATATGGTAAAATTTTTACCCTCCAAATCACTTCATTTTCGCTCCAAATTTTAAAGTTTGCTTGCGCGGGCGCGCATTTCCGAATTTGTTCCGAAGAGCCGACGACTGTACGACGAAGGGTTTTCCCTGAGCATATTTTACTGATGGTTTTCCCTGGGATTTTGATACTAATTATTTTATCGAAAATTACATGTATATCATCAGTTTTTTACCAAAAAATAAAGACCCTTAAGGATAAAGTGGAAATATATAAATAAAATGCTTTTGGTATAACTACGCTTTATTATTTTATTATTTACATTTAAAAGATGTTACTCTGAGTGTACATCCACACCGGGCAAGCTTGAAAATTATGCCTGGTCACGGGACTCACGGTGGGAATCGAACCTACGACCTTTGGAATACTAGCCCAATGGTCTGCCAACTGAGCTACGCGGTCTGGTCGGTTCGAGTATGTGATATTTCGGAAAGGAGTTTAGTTCCTTTGATATCGAAGGAACTAGACTCGGTTCCGAAATATCACATACTCGAACCGACCTGACCGCGTAGCTCAGTTGGCAGAGCATTGGGCTAGTATTCCAAAGGTCGTAGGTTCGATTTCCACCGTGGCCAGGAATATTTTTCAAGCTTGCCCGGTGTGGATATACACTCAGAGTAACATCACAAACATTAAAAACATATAAAGTATATAATATAGTAATATACTATCAAGTGATAAACAGCAATGGACACAACAGTAAAAATCTTGGTATACTGTGTCGGCCATGAGACATGAGACGATTACGATTAACATTTCTATAGCGTAAATTTACATGTGGATATGATCAAATGCGCTTTACATCAAGAATTATGCTCTTTAATACCTAATTATATACTTAGCCTAGACTATTTTATCTTTACAACAATTGTGATATCAGTTTCTTAACTGTGTTTATCCTAACCCACCCTGTCAATCTTCCCTGTGGGAGGAAACCGGAGAAAACCCACGACTTACGGCAGAGCGTTGACAGACTCTTTTCACATGAGTCCGTAGCGAGAATCGAACCCACGATCTCAGAGGCGAAAGGCGCTTGCACTGACGACTGCACCACCGAAGCCCCTATAACCCTCAATAACGTTCAGCTAGCGGAGGTAGGTCCTAGGTCTCCACGGTTGCATTCACTAGCTCGTTGTTGAAGAGTGCGTCTGTAATGAAATCAGCAGGGGATAGAGCGGCTCCATCAATGGTAGATAAGGATAATACGAGTTTTGAACCACTGGCTGAATGATAACGAACTGTTGCCTGAAATGTAAAGAAAAGGTGATATGAGCGTTGGTTGGTAGCTCGAGCGAATTATTTCCATCAACAAAATGACGGGAAATAAAAACCATCAAACCTGTTCAGCCAACCACTTGACAGTCTTCCTCTCCCCAGGGACATTGGGACATGGGATCAAGAACATTTTGTCCTTCACCGTCACTCGAAACCTCATTGGTCCAGTAGGGCCACCGCTAGACAATGATGTAGGCTCAGATGGCTGGCTCTGGGGGAACTGAGTGTCTTTTAGTGTACTTCCAGTTGCAGGATCAACATACCCCGTCGTGTTTGCACTTTTAGAAATTGTCTTGGCAATTCTAGAAACTATTCTAGGAATCTCACTCATCCTATCTTGACTTTCCAGGATTGTCCTCTCATATCTATTTTGACTTTCGTCATCTAAGCACAAGACCCTCTCAGTATTCTTAGAAATCTTGGCAGCCTTTGCTTTATTCCGATTAACATCCATATAATTTCTAGGAGTGTTCTCCTCAACGCTATCAAGCTCAGGTGAAGCACTTTTCCGTTTCCGTGAAATTTCCTCAGTTTTTTTAAAAACATTTTCTGAGAAATCCTGAGACGATTCTACATCACTATCGTCAGAACATTCTGCAACTTTAGTTGGTTGACGTTTTGTGGTATTCGGAGCATTTCTAAGAATTCTAGCGAGATCTTGTCGTATTTCAGCCAACTCTGGATCAAGATCGTTTAAATCATCGTCATCTTCCTCTTCTTGAATGGCATGTAACACGAGGTCCAGGGGTGTGTGGCCGTCACTATTGTGTCGAGTAACAGACGCTCCACGTAATATCAACAGTTTTACAACATCAACATGGCCATTTTGAACAGCATCGTGTAACGGAGTCACCCCTCTGCAGTGAGGTCCACCTGGGTCGTCAATATTTGCACCACTATCAAGTAATAACTCCACAACAGCCAAGTTTCCATGGTTACATGCCTCATGCAGTGGTTGCCAGCCACAATAATCACGTGCGTGGATACTAACTCCTTTCTCAATGCTAGTCTTGGCGAGATGATCGTCACCATTGATCGCAGCAACATGTAAAACTGTTTCACCTGAAATAACGAATAGTGCAAGAATCATAAGGTAGTGGTGTTTCACATTCCACTCCATTTACAATAATATGGTCCTTTGCGTAATAATACTGCTATCCAGTCAACATCAAGCGATTGGAATGTTCCAGTCACGTATTGTTTTGATACATTTGTGACGTTACGCGAGTCTATTACAGTACAATAGGAAATGTGGATTAAATTACCTTTTTCATTACGTTTGTTTATAGATTTTGCAGTAGAGGATTTGTCTCCGTCTTGCTGCTCATCATCGGAATCGGAGAATTCCATTTCCTCCTCAATCAAGATATCTCCGTCATCCTCATCCAACTGAGATTGCTCCTCTGATTGTTCTTCAGATTGCTCTTCTGATGTTTCACTGTCTTCAGTCTTAGCATCCGGAGTATCTAGAAACGAAAGGAAATCAAATTTGCAATACAGCATCAAAGGCTGGTTTAAAAAAACATTTCGTGCACTTAAATTGGATAATACTCGCTAAGAGCGAGACAACGAATTTTTCGTCGTACTCGGCGGTGTCTAATATGAAACTAGTTTTTCGTAGCTGTGATGATTCTGAAAACAATCGTACAGACTCTGGAAATATACCATCATTTTCATCATTGACATCGTTTTTTTGAGCACATAGGATAAACTGAACGTGAAGCCTGTTTTCTACTTCAACTATTTCGTATCGAAACAGCGTTTTTCTTTGCTTCCTGAGTACTGGTGTGAAACTAATGACAATATACACAAACAAAAACGCTACAGTCCGTTACAAGTTGGAAAACAGGCTCCGGTTCCACATATTGCATAAGAATTCGTGCAGTTAGCTGTGCTTGAACAGAATGAGATATGGTCCTAAGTCTCAGGTAGTTGCTAAACTTTATGAAATCTTTAAATCTTACACTCCTTACCCCCTTCATTCCTCTGCTTCTTACTCAATTCCGACAACAATTTGAGAAGACGAAGTTTCCTGTTTGCATTTTTACATTTCCTTGCGCACTCCAAAGCGTTATTGTATGCTTTTTCGACCTCTTCCAAACCAGCTAACTCAGTCACTTTAGCAATACGGCGCCAAGTATCGCACTGTTCCTGGGGTTTCCCTTTTAGCAACAACAGCTCTTTATGAAAATATTCCTTTGCCTTGTCGTATTGTTTATTATCTAAATAAGACTGAGCTATGGAGAACAAGATCGCATCGTTTTCTTGATTGGATTTGTCAAGTATTTGACTCAATTCTAACTGCTTCAGATAAGAATCTATTGCTTTTGAATAACACTTCACGCTGGAATACAAATCACCAAGATCTTCACAGGTTTTCATCAATATTTCATCTTTCGTTCCTCTATTAAGTTTCTCTAAAAGTCTCGTGCCTTTGATGGCTTTAATCAAACTAGAACGCAACCCGTCAATCATATTGCCATGTTCCATTGTTTTGAAGCACTTTTTAAGAATCCTTTTAGCTCCTTTGAAGTCACCCAACTGAAGAAAGACATGTCCCATTTGAACCAAGGTATCAGCTTCCTCAAATTTCAATCCCTGGTGTTGCGCTGCCTTCCTCGCTCGTTCAAAACACTGTAATGCTTCAGCAGGATGGTTTTCTGCTAGCTGTATCACTCCACGTATAAAATGACATCTGTATTCAGTTTCTTTCAGACTGTAATTCACAGTGATTGCTAATGCTTTCTCACTATATCTCATGCCTTTCTTGGGGTTTTTGAGATTAGCATAAACCGAGCCAAGATTGAGATAAAGTCTCGCTCTCACTTCTAGCAATTCTTTTTCTTTCACAATATCTCGGAGTTGGTCACAGATTGACAAGCTTTTCAAGAAAGCAGATTCTGCTTCACATAGTTTTGAGGGTGAAACAGCCGACTGCAACAACGTCCGTCCAAGAGTAGCTAATGCTCGTTGTTCCTCCACAATGTCTTTACACTTTCTTGATAGCTGTTAATGTGGACAAACTTTAGAGATCAAACTCAAAGTGGGGGCAGGTTAAATTTTATGGACAAACTTTAGAGATCAAACTCAAAGTGGGGGCAGGCTTGCTAGGGATTTCTTGGTATTTATTTAACCTATTAAATTGCATTGTGTCCTAATGCTTTATTCTGTCTAACACCAGATGATTTTGCTCATCAAGAGGAGAGTGCTGGCGCTCAATGGGATAATCTGCCAATGTGTCTAATGAACTTTGTATATGGGGAGGTGAATAGGGGTATACAAATCCGCCCAAATTTGAAGCAAAATCCGCCATCCGACAATGGTCTTGTCTAAATTTGGATCCGCTAAAAGCTCTACTATAAAGTCACAATCCAGGATCCGAACTAGATTGCAAGCAAAATCCACAATCCGAGCCAGAATATTAGATAAATCCGCAATCCGCTGTATTAATAAGATCCGCAAATCCGTGTAAAATATTCGCCAAATCCAAAATCCGAACAATTTTTTTCGGCGGAATACAACGATCCGAAAACCTATTCACCCCTATGAACATGCGTAAAGCAATTTCACCAGAAACTAAATGAAGAGACATTGTGCATCAGCAGTTATTTTCATATGCATATATGACTAATTGTATTGTCTAGACAGGCCTTAATACCTTTGTATGCCACTGATAAGATTTCTGTCTACTATTTACACTGTTTTTGATGTTACTCTGAGTGTATATCTACACCGGGTAGGCTGAAAAGTTTGCGGGTTCAATTCCCACCGTGGTCAGGCTAACTTTTCAGCATGCTCAGTGTGAATATACATGTACACTCAGAGTAACATCAAAAACATTATATTTACCTGAGTACATAACATCAAAACACACAAAAAATATTATTATTTACATGGTTACTGAATTATTATCTCTCTTTGTCAGTTTCACAGAAAATCAAATTACCTCTAAATGCTTTCGTTGATGAAATAAAGCTTGCTTGAAGTCCTGTTGTTCACACAGACACTCCCCCAGTTTGCGATGCGCAATTGCTACTGCAATAGTGTCGTTAAGAGACTCTGATAATTGTAATTCCATTCGATGTTCTTCAATTGCTTCTTTGAATAACCCTAACAATTGGAGACAATTAGATTAAGGTTATTCAACCATTTAAGAGTAATGGTATACTAAGTATTTACTTTAATATTGAGCTAATTTTTGGGATGTTTGTCTGCATATACACACATGAAAATGCATAGGCTGTTAATACAGGTCTGCAAACAAGTTGTTACAAATCTGTTCACAAGCTGTCAACAAGTTGTCTTTGCACTGCTTGTTCCCAGTTGTTGGAACAAGTTCCTTGAAACTCCCGAAATTTTAGGTCGGCAAGAAATTGCCGACCTAGAAGCATAATTCTCAATCTAGGTCGGCAAATATTTTCAAAACAAATAGAAAATATTCAAATGAAAATTTAATTTGCTTGCTGCAAATACGCATATTTATAAACAGCAATTAATTGCAATCAATGCCAATAGCAAACAAAACAACTAACAAAATGTATGAACTCCAATCAAACAGTGCATGTTGTAACAGCTTTATTGCCATATACTTTCAAAGTTTCAAGTATCACCTTTCAACAATGAAACTGCAATGTGACTACGCAAGCTAATGATCAAAACCTGATAATTAAAACATCATCGTTGAAAATGCGTATGTGAAAGATGCGATCGCAGAATAAAATGCCGAGAGGTATTTGAAAGTATAGGTCGGCAAAATTTTGCCAATCTAAATCTACACATATCGCTTTGCAGGTCAGCATTGCATGCCGAATGCCGATCTGAGTTTCAAGGACTGCAAGTTTGGAACAAGCTGTTAACAACTTGTAACAAACTCGATCATTATCAGACTTGCCACAAGGTTGCTCTAACAAGTCTGATACAGTCATGATAAACAAGAATGTTACAAGGTTGACGACACAAGGTTGTAACAATACTGCTATATCATGACTGTATTCGACTTGTTGGAACAACCTTGTAACAAGCCTGATAATATCAACAAGGTTGTTACAAATTGTTAACAGCTTGTTCCAAACTTGTTTTTGCAAAGACAACTTGTTGACGGCTCGTTGACAAACTTGTTACAAGATGTGAGATTTTTGTGTGTGTATACAAGGGAAACTTACATGCACTTGGCACATGCCAAACATAACAATAGTGCATTCACAATCATTTGATTGGCATTTTTCATTGTCTTTTTATTGTTTTGAAAATCCCACTACATGCCAATCGAGGTAGTTACTGTTTTGATGTATCAAAGAATGCAAATGACTATTGATGATTATTGGGGCCACACCGTTTGTCTGAGCTTCTGTCTGCACTCGAGGCTAAAGGCCCATTTACAGTCGATACGACTAGTCATATATGATTGTCATTCTGGGGTATAAAAACGACTGTTGATGCAACTATTCCTGTTCATCAGTTTTGAGTTTATGGCAATCGAAATTTGACATCTTTACATGCATCTATTCCAGTTAATCCAGGATGCATTCCACATAAACTCTACACCGAAGATACACCAATCAGTAACTATAGATAGTATTGTAATTTGCCAAACTCATGCCGAAACAATGCATCCTGGCAGTACATACGCCAGAATAAGAATCGTATACGACTAGTCATGTTGTGTAGCTGGGCCTTAACATGATGCTGACACATGTGAACTTGTATAAATGAATACTGGAAGTTAATAAATTTAAAATTAACTAAATAAACAATGAGAAATGATTCATCTTACTGTGTTCAGCTAGCCTCACTCCAGCATTATTGTAAAATTTCGCTTCTTCTGCGACATTCTTGGCTTTCCTCGCTTTTTGCTTTTGTTTCTCCAACACTAAAGAAAAAAAATATAGGCCCAAAGTTCAAATTGAAGTATTGAACAACTCACGAAATGACTTACGGCCTTTTCATGTGGGGAAAAGTTATCCTGGTTAGCAAGAAAACATTTTGACTAGCCAAATAATTTTGTTCTGGTCATATAGAGAAATGTTATCCCACTCACCAGGTAAAGTTTCTGGCTGTGACGTAGCACTGGTGTGACGCGCAAGGCGGGAAAAGTTAAAAAAACTTTAAATACATTTTAAAACCAGAAAAGTTGCTGAATCCATAATTAAAACGTTTGAGTATGCAATTAGCAATAAAATTGCTGTTAGAATCATGCACGTAGCGTGCTCGGGTCGCACTGTGATTAACCTGAAGTTCAGGCCTTAATCACAGAATAGGGCCTGACACAAAACCTGTCTAAACTGTGGGATTCCCGTCCATCTGGTGGACGGGAAATCTGATTGGTTGATCAGCATCATGAAAGATTTTGATTGGTTGCAAGTTCACATAAACAACAGTTTTAAAAATAGCTCGGTCAAGGCAACAATTAATATAAAGGTCAAACACACATAACAAATTCCATTATTGATTTCTTTGAATTTCTTTACTCTTATGCTTTATGGCAGAAAATAAATAAAACAAACAGTATTTTGAAAGGGCTTTATCAAAATCTTTGACGAATTTTGGACACACGACGCTGAAAGAACAGCCAAACTAGTCATGTATTGGAAAGCTTGTTGTTGACAGCCAAGATGTTCTGCCAACTGGCTTCGCCGGCAAAAGTCTTATTTTTAATATCAGGTCCTACCGGCATTGTTTTCTGAGCTACAACGCCTTCTTCGTGGTACAATTGAGAATTTCATTGTTGCTGTTGTTAGCCGTTAGAGTATATCCGCGTTGTCAAGCCGTGCACAGAACTGACTAATTAAATCTTTGTTTGCTGTTCGGTTAAATAGAGAAACTGACTCTTAATTATATAAAAGTATGTTGAATTTTTAAGTTTAATTAACCCATTAAGCACCAGCGCTCTCCCCTTGACGAATAAAATCGTCTGGCGTTAGACAGAGTAAAATACTAAAGTAGGGTGCATCAGGGTGCAATGCAACTCAATGGGTTAAAAAGTAAAATACACACTCTGCAGACATGTTCATGAGAATATAAATTATTTGTGTAACGAAATCTACAACACTTGTCAATCATATTGGGCTATTCCATTTAATATCCGTACCCCCCCTGTCGAGGATCCCTGGAATTCTTCAGGGGTAAAGGGTTTTGAGCTTGGAATTCTTCAGGGGTAAAGTGTTTTGAGCTTGGAATTCTTCAGGGGTAAAGTGTTTTGAGCTTGGAATTCTTCAGGGGTAAAGTGTTTTGAGTTTGGAATTCTTCAGGGTAAAGGGTTTTGAGCTTGGAATTCTTCAGGGGTAAAGAGGTTTGAGATTGAAATTTTTCAGGGGTAAAGTGTTTTGAGTTTGGAATTCTTCAGGGGTAAATGGTTTTGAGCTTGGAATTCTTCAGGGGTAAAGGGTTTTGAGCTTGGAATTCTTCAGGGGTAAAGAGGTTTGAGATTGAAATTTTTCAGAGCTTGGAATTCTTCAGGGGTGAAGGGTTTTGAGCTTGGAATTCTTCAGGGGTAAAAGGTTTTGAGTTTGAAATTCTTCAGGGGTAAAGGGTTTTGAGCTTGGAATTCTTTAGGGGTGAAGGGTTTTGAGCTTGGAATTCTTCAGGGGTAAAAGGTTTTGAGCTTGGAATTCTTCAGGGGTAAAGGGTTTTGAGCTTGGAATTTTGGAATTCTTCAAGGGTAAAAGGTTTTGAGCTTGGAATTCTTCAGGGGTAAAGAGTTTTGAGCTTGGAATTTTGGAATTCTTCAGGGGTAAACAGTTTTGAGCTTGGAATTCTTCAGGGGTATGACAATGAAAAACATGTATCCTCGACAGGGGGGGTACGGATATTAAATGGAATAGCCCATTGCATGCTGTGTCTAAAAATAACATGTGGGCGTCCATGGTCTAGACAGGTTTTGTGTCAGGCCCTATTTCAAATTAGGGCCTGAACTTCAGGTTACGCTGTGATTTGAGTAGGTACATCACTAATTATATAGTCAAATCACAGCGCGACCCGAGCACGCTACGTGCATGATTCTAACAGCAATTTTATTGCTAATTGCATACTCGAACGTTTTAATTAATTTATTTAATAAAACCCGCTTGTTTGGGCATCCTATGACTAAGCGGGAAAGTTGTGGCTTGTCGTGTTCATATGAGAAAAACATCCCGGTCAGCGAGATCTCACCTGTCGGCAAGCAAGATCACGGTACACGGGAAAACGTTTCATATCATATGAACGCAGTGTAACTTTTCATATTATTTTCCTAACAAGGCGAGATCGCTATAAACCGGGATAACTTTTCCCCATATGAAGTTATGAACAGGCCCTTACAGGCGAGCGAGTTTCAAAAATTCAAACGAGCTGTAGGCTGGTTACATATAAACTACTCAAAAAAATGAATACTCAGTGCATTCCAAAAGGCGCTTATAGATAGCTAAACACACTTACTTTCTAAATATTTCTCTAATTCTTCGTCCATTATTGTGAATTTTTTCCCTCCAAAACCACACTTTATTTCGCTCCAAATCTTGTTTGCGCGTAACCTGCGATCAGGCCTATAGTTTTGCGCGCGGCGCGCATTTCCGAATTTGTTCCGAAGGGCCGACGACTGTACGATGAAGGATTTTCCCTGAGCATACTTTACTGACGGGTTTTCCCTGGGATTTTGACAAAAAAAAAGTTTGGTATAAATGCGCTTTATTATTCAATTAATATTTACATTTAAGGTGGCTCGATACAGTTTTCAAAAATTCAGGTGTTTAACACTTTGACATGTTCAAACTACGCATTTTTAGGATTTATTCAGCAGATATTGGGTTTTTTATATATTTTGATAACTCTACTTTCAAATTATATTCGTTTTAGTAACAGATAGTTCGTTGCTATGCCGACATACGTGTACGAAATTGACTCCAAAATGGCCTATCGTCTCGTATAGTTGGAAAAAAAGCATGGTGACCCCCAATTTTTTTTCGTGCATTATTTTACTTGGACTTAAAGCTAACAATTAGCAAAATATAGCGAAAATGTCATATTCTTTGGTAACATTTTTTTGGCATTACAGAATTTTTTTATTTTTTGTATAATGAATATTGTTAGCGGTGCAATACAGCATGCAAAATTTGAACATAGGTCACCAGACAAAATAAAGAGATATAGCGCATTGTTTTTCTAAAATGGAAAATTCTAATGACGTCAGCAATTGACATAAAACGCTATAGAACATGCGCAATGGCGTGAGATGGCGCGAGCAACTGCTCACGTCAGGTCATTTTGGAAGTTCTTTCATTTTGTTAATCAGTTTCCGTGACCTGCGTGTAAAAATGGTCAACCGGTTTTGAGTTCGCGATTCTTGAACAGGGTTTTTGTGATAACTATATCGAGCCACCTTAAAAATATACTTAAATACATTGTATTTGAGCAGAAATATAATTCAATGTCAAGCACCGACGACTGTACGATGAAGGATTTTCCCTGAGCATATTTTACTGACAGTATTAAACCGACATGGTATTTGAGCAGAAATCTAATTCAATGTCAAGAGCCGACAACTGTACGATGAAGGATTTTCCCTGAGCATATTACTTATGTTAACCCATGAGGTTGCATTGTGTCCTAATGCACCCTACTTTATTACTGTACTCTATCACCAGATGATTTTGCTCCTGAATCAAGAAGAGAGTGGCTGGTGTTCAATGGATTATTACCTCTAAATGCTTTTGTTGATGAAATAAAGCTTGTGTGAAGTCCTGAAGTTCACACAGACACTCGCCCAGTTTGCGATGTGCAATCGCCACAGCAATAGTGTCGTTAAGAGCCTCTGATAATTGTAATTCCATTCGATGTTCTTCAATTGCTTCTTCGAATAACCCTAACAATTGGAAAACGGATTAGGGTTATTCACCCTGCAACTACACAAGGGATACTTACATGCACTTGCCAAACATAGCAATAGTACAGTCACAATCCTTCGATTGGAACTTTCCATTGTTTTTGTTTTATATGCCTACAAGGCACCTAGTGTTTTGACATATCAAAAATGTTACGCAAACGACTTATTATTGGGGCCGGCACATAAAAGAAACTTTGCAGTCTTTGCTCCAGAAAGTATGTCAACTTGACTACAGAGCCTTGTTTTCGTGTTTGAGACATTATGCACCTATGTTTTCCTCCTGAGGGGGTGGTGTGGGCAACCCAGGGGACTTTGACTACACTATAAAACCCCAGTGAGGGGAATTTGACCTATGCATCAACTCCCAGAGTCGGGAAATTTTGACATCTGCCATCTTGAAAGTTTTAACCAAGTTTAAACCAGTAAAACATATGTGTGCCTTGTTATCTTAGGAATATAGTGGGGGAATTTTGACAGCAATTCCTTGCCCAACAGTGGGGATTTCGACTACAAAATTTTAAAAATGTCAAAATTACCCTGGGTTGCCCCCCCCCCCCAGGGGGAAAACATTGATAGGTGCATTAGGCATACACAAAAACGAGGCTCTATCCTATCACCAAAGTGACATACTTTCTGGAAAGATGTATCACTGTCTACACTCCAGGCTAACACGATCCTGACACATGTGAACTTGTATTTAATACCGGAAGTTAAAAATCTAGAATTAATTAAATAAACAAGGGGAATGATTTTTTTTCTATGTTGGTGTTGTGTACTCAGGTGAATAATATGTTTGCGATGTTACTCTGAGAATGATGTCTCATATCTTACGGTATCCCGCTAGCTTCTCGCCAGCGATATTGTAGAGATTCGCTTCTTCTGCGAGATCGTTGGCTTTCCTCGCTTTCTGCTTTTGTTTCTCCAACACTGAAGAACAAAAATATAGACCCAAAGTCCAAATTGAGCAACTCGCGAATAACATTCGATTTGAAACTCAATAGCCTGGTTACAGATGAACTATTAAAAAATAACACTTATTACATTTCAAAAGACGCTTATAAATAACTAAACACACTTACTTTTCAAAGATTTCTTTAATTCTTCGTCCATATTTATGGTAAAATTTTTTCCCTCCAAATCACTTTATTTTCGCTCCAAATTTAAAAGTTTGCTTGCGCGGGCGCGCATTTCCGAATTTGTTCCGAAGAGCCGACGACTGTACGACGAAGGGTTTTCCCTGAGCATATTTTACTGATGGTTT
>CACRXK020000480.1:0-80702 GCA_902702795.2 Paramuricea clavata | reverse complement strand
GGCATGGTAGACTTTACGGGTAGCGGATTGCGGAGGGCGGATTGCGGATGCGGATTACGGATGCGGATTACGGATGCGGATTACGGATGCGGATTGCGGATGCGGATTACGAATGCGGATTGCGGATGCGGATTGCGGATGCGGAATGCGGATGCGGATTCCGGATTGCGGATTGTGAACCCATGTAAATCGTTTATTTCTTCGGAAAAAAGCCACAATAATTGCCTGTAGCTACTTGTAGCTATGCTATGCCCCCTAGGAAATGGCTATATATGTCTTGGTTATAACGGAGTATATATGTGTTACAATGAAGCAGCCGAATATATCGACAATAAAGAATAAACCAAGTTTGAATAAAATGAAACACTCAGATTCAAACATTTCGTAAGTCACATCGCGTGTATGGCGTGTATGGAGCTAAATAATTCATTGACCGATGACAAATAGTGACAAAGCAAATATAGTGACGTTTAGTGTTTACTGCTAGACGTACATCCAGGCTCTAAATAGTTACTTTCAAGAAAAATTAGGTAGATACATAGATGTTTATTTACCCTAATCACTACAAATGTTTAAGTTGTTAATATTAAATAAACAACCTCAAGAAATCGGATTTTGTGCAAGGCTGCCAAGGCTGATGATATTCTATTTATTTTAAATATTCTGGAGGAAACACAGTGAAGGTTAGTTTTTATAGTGAATACTATTTATCAATACTGATTACTGTTGATTTGAAACTCGATTTTGATAATTATACGGTGTCGGTGAAACAAGGACGCAAAATCAATGGACAATGGCGGATTTTCAAGAAAATCATTATTTTCAAAATAGGCCGTTTCAATTTTAATAAGTTTTCGTTTCAACTGTGTCTTTAAAGGTTTATAACTATATATTTTGAAAGCTTCAAATGCATGTGTTTACATGCGCAGCAAGGCGAGATTTTGAAAATGTAATAGATATTTTTGAATTTCCGTGGCATAACAACAGTTTGTTGCGAACATTTTCTCGGCGAATTCTCTACTAACCTGAATATAAATCCAACTAAAATGTAGGCATTTTCATAAGCTTTCAAACCATCCGCGTTGGGGGTGTATGTCGTTAAATTTCGAATTAATATAAGCGGTTGAACCTCATGCCTAAAACCAGACATTATATTGTCCGACTAGAATGTGTATTCCGACGGCAATTTTTACACCCTCGTTTAGGCAACGAATTCTCGCTCAATATTCTAGCTACAATATTATAGCTCGTACCAAAATGTAGCTGAATTCACCAGCTATCTGACAATATACGTAAAATTATTGTACCTGTAATATTCGCACAGATATAGTCGAATAAAAGTTGTATGTTTATGTTGCATTAAACTTATTTGCTGTCTAAACGAGCTGAGGCCAGCTGAGGGTGTGTCAAAATTACCGTCGGACAATATAATGTCTGGTTTAGGCACGAGTTTCAACCGCTTATATTAATTCGAAATTTAACGATATTCACCCCTACCGCAGATAGTTTGAATGCTTGTGAAAATGCCTACATTTTAGTGGGAGCTATATTCCTGTAGCTACAATATTCAGCGAGAAAACGTTGTCTAAACGACGGGGTCAAAATAACAAAATGTAAACAATATTTGAAACCAGAATTATAATTAGAAAGTTTAATGCAACATAAACATGACTTTATTCGTCTATATCTGTGCGAATATTAAAAGTATAATAATTTTACGCATATTGTCAGATAGCTGGTGAAAATGCCTACATTTTAGCGGGAGCTATATTCCTGTAGCTACAATATTGAGCGAGAAAACGTTGTCTAAACGACGGGGTCAAAATCACACAATGTAAACAAAATTTGAAACCAGAATTATAATTAGAAAGTTTAATGCAACATAAACATACGACTTTTATTCGACTATATCTGTGCGAATATTACAGGTACAATAATTTTACGTAAATTGTCAGATAGCTGGTGAATTCAGCTACATTTTGGTACGAGCTATAATATTGTAGCTAGAATATTGAGCGAGAATTCGTTGCCTAAACGAGGGTGTAAAAATTGCCGTCGGAATACACATTCTAGTCGGACAATATAATGTCTGGTTTTAGGCATGAGGTTCAACCGCTTATATTAATTCGAAATTTAACGACATACACCCCCAACGCGGATGGTTTGAAAGCTTATGACAATGCCTACATTTTAGTTGGACTTATATTCAGGTTAGTAGAAAATTCGCCGAGAAAATGTTCGCAACAAACTGTTGTTATGCCACGGAAATTCAAAAATATCTATTACATTTTCAAAATCTCGCCTTGCTGCGCATATAAACACACGCATTTGAAGCTTTCAAAATATATAGTTATAAACCTTTAAAGACACAGTTGAAACGAAAACTTATTAAAATTGAAACGGCCTATTTTGAAAATAATGATTTTCTTGAAAATCCGCCATTGTCCAATGATTTTGCGTCCTCGTTTCACCGACACCGTATAATTATCAAAATCGAGTTTCAAATCAACAGTAATCAGTATTGATAAATAGTATTCACTATAAAAACTAACCTTCACTGTGTTTCCTCCAGAATATTAATTAAAATAAATAGAATATCATCAGCCTTGCACAAAATCCGATTTCTTGAGGTTGTTTATTAACAACTTAAACATTTGTGGTGATTAGGGTAAATAAACATCTATGTATCTACCTAATTTTTCTTGAAAGTAACTATTTAGAGCCTGGATGTACGTCTAGCAGTAAACACTAAACGTCACTATATTTTCTTTGTCACTATTTGTCATCGGTCAATGAATTCTTTAGCTCCATACACGCCGTACACGCGATGTGACTTACGAAATGTTTGAATGTCTGAGTGTTTCATTTTATTCAAACTTGGTTTATTCTTTATTGTCGAAATATTCTAACACGGATATACTCCGTTATAACCAAGACATATATAGCCATTTCCTAGGGGGCTTAGCATTGCTACAAGTAGCTTCAGGCAATTATTGTGGCTTTTTTCCGAAGAAATAAACGATTTGCATGGGTTCACAATCCGCAATCCGCATCCGCAATCCGCATCCGCAATCCGCATCCGTAATCCGCATCCGCAATCCGCATCCGCAATCCGCATCCGCAATCCGCAATCCGCATCCGTAATCCGCATCCGCAATCCGCATCCGCAATCCGCATCCGTAATCCGCAATCCGCATCCGCAATCCGCATCCGCATCCGCAATCCGCACTCCGCAATCCGCTACCCGTAAAGTCTACCATGCCAAATCAGCTTTGGAATAGACTATATTTTCACCGGGGCAACATGAACTAAATGGATATTCACATCAACACTAAATTTTGCTCGTGCCTACAGAGCTATAGTTGGATTAAGACAGATGTTAAGAAGTGACAATGTGAATTATACTTTCCGCATTAAAATGTTTCAGAAGGTCTGCTAATGTCAAACTACACGTGCGTGTGACAGAGCTGTGAGTATATCCACATTTCAATGTTTGACATATAGCTTAAAATTAGGGTATGCTCATCACTTGAAACCGTATCTTTAAATCAAAATGAGTTTTATCTATAGCCTTTTTATTAGAATTAAAATCATTCATGGGAAAAATGTGCCAAAGGGTTGAAATTGCCCTTGTAAATGTACACTATTTTTGATATGTTTTGGTTAGTATTTTGAAAATGTGTTCAGGAAGGAAAATATGTCGTGAAAAATACTGGTTGACCCTTAAATTATAACTAGTGTTATGTAAATCACAGAAAATTGAAAAAAAATCTGGTCCATACACAATATTTTGGATTCTATGAGGTCCCGAATGGGGCTTATTTCAACGTTGAATCTGTTTACCTGGAAAAACTTAGAAAATTGAATATTAAGTCAAGAATTTGACTATGCTCATCATCCAAAACCAGGTTTTTCTAATTGCTTTTTCACCTGGGTTTGTGGCAATGCCAGTTATGGGACCACGAAAAATGCACGCGGCACGTTTTTTGGACACTGAAGATGGTAACATTTGATGTTGTCATATATTGCCATCCTCTTATCATAGTCTGTAATATCTAATATATTATTTTTCATAGCATTATATGCTAAATTTAAGTTCTGTTTTTTTATTTTTAGGTGATCTAGGAGTATCTGTTCACTTGAGTGTTGGTATCAAATTTTGGACAAGTTTCAATTATTATTTCACTTTCCTTTATTGAAATATCCAAATAAATAGAATATGACATCAAGCTGGACGACTAGATCATGTTTCCAAACGTTTTTGTAAAAATAGATATTGTTTTTGATATGCATATTTAATTTTTGAAATTACAGTCATTCTCTGTTAAAATGCATGTGTACCAGGAATACTGAATCTTTCAGATCAGCTAACAATACCTTTACTGATACTGATATTTCTGACCACTTACCTATATTTCATATTTCAGACCTAAAAGCAAGAAGTCATCTATCCCCAAACAAATATTCCACTTCTAGGCTGACAGACAAAAAAACATTGATAAGTTTAAAGTTAATTGGCAAGCAGTTTATGAATCCATGCACTGATTCGAATATTGCCTATAATATTTTTCTTAATAAGTTTAATGACCTTTACGACAAATCTTTTCCACTCAAAAAAAGAAAAATAAGGAAAACGCGGGCTCGTAAACCATGGATATCAAAAGGATTGATTAAATCAATTAAAGTTAAAAACAAATTGTACAAAAAGTTCTTAAAAGAAAGGAATTCACCAACTGAACAAAAATTTAAATCATATAGGAACAAATTGAATCATCTTCTCAAAATCGCAAAAAAAGCGTTACTTTGCAATGAAACTTGAATCTGCTAAATCTGATCTGAAGCATACTTGGGAATCCTTAATGACGTTATTCGAAAACCAAAATCTAAAACTATTTACCCTGAATCATTCCATTTCAATGATACTGAGACTGCTGACCCTCAGATAATCTCCAACACTTTCAACAAATACTTTGCCAACATTGGCAAAGTATTTGTCTATAGCAAAAGTAATTCCTAATACTTCTGTTAATTTTACTCACTACCTTAAAGGATCTTACATGCACTCGTTTGTACTAATGAAGATGAAATAACTAAATTTATCTCAGAACTTAACCCTAATAAATCCTGTGGGATCGATTTGATTGACCCATTTATTATTAAACAACTTGCTGTACCATTAGCTCCTATTTTGTCAAATATTTTCAATAAATCCATGAATACTGGCAGAGTGCCTGAGAAATTAAAAGAGGCTATGATAACCCCTGTTTACATATCTGATGACCGTAAATCTTTCGGTAACTATAGACCAATTTCCATTCTTCCAATATTTTCAAAAATATTGGAAAGAAGTATTTACAACAGATTATTAACATGTTTGGATAAAATGCATATCCTATCCAGCAATCAGTATGGTTTCAGAAAGAATTACTCAACTTATATGGCTTTAATTGAATTAATCGACAGTCTCTCTCATTCGATTGATAACAATGAATATACTGTAGGCATATTTGTTGATTTATCAAAAGCGTTTGATACTGTGAACCACAAAATTCTTATAAGTAAATTAAACCATTACGGTATCAGAGGTACTCCACTTGTGGTTTAAAGATTACTTAAGTGATAGGAAACAAACTGTGAAATTTAGTGAGATGGTCTCCTCAAAAATTACTGTAACATGTGGTGTTCCCCAAGGTTCTATCCTTGGACCACTTTTATTTCTTCTTTACATTAATGATATTGCCAATTGCTCTAATCTTCTCAATTTTATTCTGTTTGCTGATGATACTAGTATATATCATTCCGACAGAGATCCTGCCACACTCATCCGTAAAGTTAATTGTGAACTTGATAAACTGTCGGACTGGTTTAAAGCAAATAAACTTTTACTTAATTTAAAGAAAACGAATTATATCATTTTTCGCGCAAGAAATAAACTTATTCCAAGTCGAAACAATCTAAAAGTGTTTATTGAAAAAAAATAAAAATAAAAAGTTTAGCTACCACTAAATTTCTTGGAACTTATATAAACGAACATCTAGACTGGAAACCACATATTTCACACGTTGCCCTAAAGATGGCAAAATCTATTGGTATCATAAACAAAGCAAAGCATTTTATTACTAGCCCCACCAGAAGAACTTTATATTGCTCCTTGGTGTTACCGTATAATCAATACTGTAATATAGTTTGGGCTAAAACATATCCTACTAATCTTGATGAAATCATGAAATTGCAAAAACGTGTAGTGGGTATTATTGCTAATGCTGGATATCGAGATCCTACTGAACCACTTTTTTCAAAATTCAAGTTACTTGATGTTTATGCCATTAATAAATTTCAAACTGGTTCTTTTATGTATAGATGCTTTGACAAGTCCTCAATTTTCCCGCAATATTTTAGGAATTACTTCATCCTTAACAAGAACATTCACTCTTACGAGACGCGGAATGCCAACAGAGTTCATATAAACCAATTAAGTCAGAACAACAACAAGAAAACAAACTCTTAAACACAGTGGATCATTGTTTTGGAACTCACTAGATAAATATATAACCGAAGCTGCTACGTTATTTATTTTTCAGGCTAGACTAAGGTCCCATATTCATAAATATTGAGTATAATATACTTTATGATTTATTTTTATATAGCCATATCTCGTTTTTCACTCAATCATTTGAATACATAGATTCTTAAAAATCTCCAACCCAGTTCTGTTGGTTGATCAGTGCTTGTTCAAGTTCTCTCGAGCTTTCTCACTGCTCAACCTTCTGCACAACAATATATTTTTTTATATAAAACTCAACAAATAATGGATTGTAAAATGGGACCAATATTATTATAGTATATGAGTATATATAAGGGACAGTGGCGTAACGTTATATCAGGAGGCCCCCGGTTCAAAATTTTCGAAGGCCCTCCCCCAGATAGTAGAAATGCCGAACGCACGAGTTGAGCGCCGTATATGCACGAGTTTTCCGGAAAATGTTTGAATCTAGACACTCTGAAATGCCATTTCCCGGACTTTGGGGAGAGATTTTACAGAATTCTAATGGTCAGAAAACGACATTGTAACATATCAGAGGCCCTGGCCAATGTATTTGCTCTACAGCCAGAGCCTGGGGCTCCCATTTGGCCCATTGGGGTTGGGCCCCCCCGGGTTCTCCCGGTCTGAGCCCATAGATCACTTGACAAGAAAACTTTCCTCGAAAAAAAGGAATTCGGAAAATATGCCAAAGGATTATTTTGAGCGGCTTGTCTTTCAAAAGCCATGAAATGCATGAATCGTTGAAACAGAAATCAATTTTGAAATCAATTTGCCATCCATAAATACAACGTTTTACGCTTATTCGAACAGTGGTATTTTTGTCCTTGTTTGGCGCATAAAAATGAATAAATTCAGAGCACGTGCAAGGGATTTTTACTAGGATATTAAGGAAACGTATTGATCAGAACAAACTAACAGTAGTGACAGTAACAAACTAACAAACTCGCAACCGCAATAAAAAACTGCTTTAATGTTCTACAGACAATTTTTGTCGGCTACTTCGCAGCCACAGAACTAATTTTTTGTGATGTACTTTTGAATTTTGAGCCGTAATGAAAATTTATAATAAAATGTCAGAAATTCCAAATTTTTGGCTATTTAAGCGCTAATTTCACAGATGCCTCCATATCTGAAAATCATACTTGCGTCAAATTCTATACACATCCTCATGCCAATACGCCAATATGGTGCTTTCTTCACAAAATCCACAATACTTTCACTTACGGACTTACCGCCCCACTACACGTGGCAATTTGACAATTAATGTCCAAAGTAACTATCACAGTACAGGACTACAGCTTTTGTATTAGAATACTAACATATAAAAATATAATTGAATATAGAAATACAAATGAAAAATATTTTAAAACATATTTTAAGCACTTACCGAATATCGTACATTGTTTAAATATTATATCAAAATACAATCCCAGTTTATATACGAAAACATATACGAGCGGAAAACCCATATTAAAGTACAATAATTGTGAGTTTAGCGGTCAAAATACGATAAATACGACTGAATATCGATCGAGGTTATATCTGGCGTGGGCCCGTGAAGTAATAACGTCGATTCGACGTTATATTTGTTGCAATATGAATATGGACGTGGCCGTTTACTAGTCACTTCGTCTTCGTATCATAAATAATATAAGTTCTCTGGGAAGAAAATTTCCGTGTAAACCTCTTTCAAACGAAGGCCAACCAAAGACCATGCATTCCTGCAAACACTGATCACGCTTCAGATCTTACTTTATTGATCTCGAATTCGAGGAATTGTCGGGTGTGGAATTCATTTTGCCAATTAAAATGAAACACTCAAGGCGAAGTAAGATGGATCTGTGCCTAATTTCATATATCCTTATAATTTTATTGTAAACGCATTGTAAATTAGCGTAACTGCTACTAAATGTGTGACACAAACCATTAATACCACAGAATTACTCAAATTATATAAGTACTAAATACACGTATTGAACATTTGGGAGAATAGCGGAAATTGTATTCTACATGTAACACGAACGGTTATTTCAGCATTTTAATACTTAAAATTAGCTGAATGAGAAAGAAACTCACCTTTGATGTTCATATTGGCAACTTTGGAAGCAGTATCTTCAGCAGCCATTCCAAAAACCAAGCAAAATATTTATTAATATATTTCACCAGCTTGCCTGTGCTTGTATTCCAACGAGCAGGACTCGATCTTGCGTCAGAATGATCAGATTTGTTCCAGTAGGGCGGTTATAAGATAGGAACCACAGGAACAGGAATTACAGGAACTACAGGATTTTCAGGAACAACATAAATCATCATAATCTTTAATTATTCGTTACAGTCAAATCGGATGTTCTCTTGTGAACAACATTGCCCCACAATATTGAATGTATCTGAAAGTCGAGAGTAAAAATCGAGAGTCGACAGCAAAAGTCGAGAGTCGACAGCAAAAAGTCTAGAACAATGATAACCAATGTTTCATTTGCGACCGTTCATCTTTACAGTTGCAAGCGACGGTAGTTACAAGCGAAGTTACAAGCCCGGAGCTGGCTGTCAAAATTCCGTTTTATATATTGTTAAAAATATTTTTACAAAACGGCTATATATTGTATTAAAAATATTTTGACTTTGTTGTTTTTGATGACATTTGTCGACTTTCGACTTTTTGCTGTCGACTCTCGACTTTTTGCTGTCGATTCTCGACTTTTTTGCTGTCGACTCTCGACTTTTGGCTGTCGACTCTCGACTTTTTGCTGTCGACTCTCGACTTTTCTGCTGTCGACTCTCGACTTTTGGCTGTCGAATCTCGACTTTTTGGTGTCGACTCTCGACTTTTTGCTGTCGACTCTCGACTTTTTTGCTGTCGACTCTCGACAGATTGCTCTGAGCAATTTGCAACCGACGCGAACAAATTGCAAGTTGAAACTCACAAAAGATTTGTAAACAAAGCTTCTGATTGGGCTATAAGAAAGAGGGTTAAGAGGGAAGCACCAATCCAGTTGCTCAGACTGAATAATTAAAGAATTATTATGATTTATGTTGTTCCTGAAAATCCAGTACTCAGTAGCTCCTGCATGTAATTCCTGTTCCTGTAGTTCCTGGGTTTCCAAACATCCGATTAGTTAGAACAGTTGTGTTCTCGAATGTGATTTTCCAAACGTCACAGACACGTGAATATCACGAGGAAAAGATTGATTTGACGCTGACGTGATGTTCCCAGCAAGTGTCACACACGTCATTTAGCGTGCAAGTTATAGATTCATGTCTCGCTATTTATCAATACTAACTCTTATCCTAACCCTAACCGCTAACCCTAACTCATGAACAGCGAGACATGAATCTATATCCAACGTGCGCAATTCGTGATCCGCTAGGCGAAAATCGCGGATACAAAAATGTTAGGGAAAAGTGTGCAGTGAAGCTTCTGGTAGTTTTCTATTCCGTGGCGTTGTGAAAGCAACCAATTGTGAAGCATTCTAAACCGGTCTGACCGGTTCCAGGTGCGCAAAGCAGGCTGGATGAACATAAAAAGTAGTTGACAGCAAAGACTCACAAATACTCGTACGGAGTATCCGTGAGTCAAAAATGAATTTACAAAGCTGTTCCTCGCATTCTGAGCTGGGAAAATGGGTGAATGTTTTAGTCATACACACTGGAGGAACTATTGGAATGAACAAAACCGAGCACGGTTGGTACATATATATACATTAACTGTTTCATTACATCTATGATCAATATTAATAAACCATGCATATAGAAAGCCATACTCAGGCCGATTATTGCTTGGCTGTTCCTCGGCGAGTTGCGAGCGCGATTAAACATATCTAGCGTGTTGCCATTTGAGTGCGTTTTGGATAGATAGATAAATAAATATATAGATAGATTGTTTCATAAGATTTTACATCGCAGCTCAAAATACTAGCTGAATTGCGTAAAATTTGAATTTATTAAATTTAGTACACAGTGTGTATAAAAAAAAGTATAGCCTTTCAAATTCAAATTAACGATAATTATAAGTGATTCGATGGTTCTCAACTGCTTTGAGTTAAAGCGTCATTGTCAACCACAATGCATTTGATTACATCTTAACTTCGAAAGTGACAAATAGCAACAAATGACGATTATAAACATTTCTTTGGTGCAATTTTAGTATAAAAAAGTTTAAATGAGCTAGTTATAACCGCAGGATTATGGCGTTCCATTCCGGTCAAAATTATTTCAAGTCAATAAGTAATATTCAAACATCATATCAACATGTTATAACTCTCAATATAATGTTGAAAATATCAAGATAAAATTCAAACTCAAAAAAATAAAACGAAAGTTTAAAGCATGCACTTGAAAAATGCAAAATACATTTCAAACCTCAAATATACATGAAAACTAAACGCAAGTCCTAACTAGAAATTTATAATACGAAACTCCCAAATGGTAAGTCAAAGCCGCGGCTCATAAGTCAAAGATATAAATCGAAAGGGAACGGAAGCACGCAACTTAAAATGCAGAGGAAGTCAGCAAACGGAAGTTAACCTACTGCAACAGTCTTCATGCAAACAGAAAGAAGAAGTCAGCAAACGGAAGTTAGACTACTGCAACAGTCTTCTATTTCGTGTCACAGATGTACATCTGTCTAAACTACAACGGCTACAAAATACAGCAGCACATCTTATCTATTCTATCCCTAAACATGATCACATCACTCCGACTCTCATCAAACTACACTGGCTTCCCGTTCGATTAAGGATCAAGTTCAAAATTGCCATGCTTGCTTTTAAATGTATCCATCAGTATGCACCTCTCTATCTTGTCAATCTTTTGAAAGTAAGAAAGACATTGTGCTATAGTCTAAGATCTAACGAAGGCACATTGCTTGAAGACTATAGTACAAAAACAAAGAAAACACTCGGCGACAGAGCATTCGTAACCTCCGCTCCAAAAATCTGGAATGAATTACCTATGAATATAAGAAATCTGCATAACTTTAGTATTTTCAAGAAATTAGTTAAGACTTAGTATTTTGAAGAAGCCTTTAATGTAAATACTCCATGTAACATATAATCTATCGGGTGCCCCCCAAAAAACTATACCCTGTTTGACTTCAAATAACGTAAAAACCATAAAAGCTATTTCACTAAAATAAAAACCATTGTATTCACAAAGGATTAACTTAGATTTTGATATATAGCATTTAATTTCCGTGCGATATTGACGTAAATACAAGTGTTTGAAGTTGCGAGGAGCTTTTAGAAATTGCCAAAAAACCACAAAAATCACCGCATCAAACTAAATTGAAAGCAGTTGTCACTTTACATGGAATCTTTTTAACTTCAGTGATTTTATCTTTAATTTTAGGTTATTCCCTTCCAAATTTATTTGTAAAAATAAAAATTAAGTACACTTAAAGATTGATTCTTAGGAATAAAACAAATGGTATTCAGCAGCCAAGGAATCTTAGACAATTGCATGAGGCAATCATTTCTGCTTGTGAATCTAAGAATCTTTGGATCAACAAATGATCCAAACGCTTCTGATAGCATGATTTCTAGAGCACAACGGTGCATACATTCAGGCTCAAAGACACGCTTTTCCTGATGAGTAAACTCATATTATAGTTACTTCCTTTTGTAGTTTTGTACATAAATGCATTCTTTTAGCTATAGAATAAAAATAATCAACAATTTGATATACTGTTTTATGCTATTTTTGACCTTTTCAGAAATGGTAGTTCAACTTTGAAATGTTAATAGGTCTGTCAGCATCGCGCGGAAAATTAAATGTTATATATATCAAAATCTAAATTAATCCTTTGTGTATACAATGCTTTTTATTTTATTTTAATGTAATAGCTTTTATAGGTTTTACGTTACGTGAAATCAAACAGGGTATAGTTTTTTTGGATACCCGGTATATAATCTTGTTTATATTTTTAGTTAGTAACCATTCAGCATAGAACATAAAATAATATATACTATAACATGTTAATTTGCGCAAATATGTTTTGTGATGCGCATTTGATCATATACTATAACATGTTAATTTGCGCAATATATTAATATTATTATTATTAACCAAAAACATTGCTGTGCTCGTCTTTTAAAAATAACATTTACTGTGATTCAGCCGAATATCTTTCTCGCCGTCTGGATGTTTTCGAGATAAATATTCTTCTCAATCTCACAAGGATTAATATCCTCTAGAACAACAACTTTTGTCAGATATGTGCACCCTTCATGTGCGTCAAAGGGAAAGATGCGAAGCACTTTCCTTTCGCCCGTTGTTGGAGGACCACGGTATGGTGTTCAGGCAAGTATGGGACAATGGGAATATTAACCATTTATGGTGTAGGAAGACCAAGACTGTACGTATAACAACAGGTGATCGAAACTCTCAATTCTTAAGTTGGACTTTCCTGGGCAGAAATTGCAAGAAATTTTGAGTATCTGAGAGTACAATACGACAACGTCGACGTTCATCACATTCTATCATAAGGGACAATGATCTTGATCTACTTGTTCGTGGTATCGTATAACACCCAGGATTGGCTATAGATTAGTACAAGAACATTTATATTTCTTTCGTAAATATCCAGACGGCGAGAAAGATATTTGGCTGAATCATAGTAAATGTTATTGTTAAAAGACGAGCTCAGCAATGTTTGTGGTTACCTTCCGTTTCCTGACTTCCTCTGTATATTAAGTTGCTTACTTCCGTTTCCTTTCGATTTATTATATATTTGACTTTCGATGTACTTTTATGAGCCGCGGCTTTGACTTATCATTCGGGAGTTCGTATTATACCATATATTATACTAATTTCTAGTTATAGGACTTGCGTTTAGTTTTCATGTATATCCTTTGAGGTTTGAAATGTATTTTGCATTTTTCAAATATATGCTTTAAACTTTCGTTTTATTTATTTATTTTTTTTAGTTTAATTATTAATTAAATTTTATCTTGATATTTTCAACATTATATTGAGAGTTATAACATGTTGATATGTTTGATTATTACTTATTTACTTGAAATAATTTTGACCGGAACGGAACGCCATGAAGGATGCATGGTAGTAATATATTATGGATGAAACCAGAGGATTGAAACCGAAACCGATATTATTCCGCCATTAAAATGGCCGCCAAGCAGGTTTGGGAGCACAATATGCTGTGGTTGACAATGACTCTCTAATGATACGCGAGGAAAATAAGTCTCATTTACAAAAGAGATCAATTGTAACTTCATTGTACTGTAAAGGGTATTTCATTGAGTTGTTCGTACATTGACATGTCCCATTATGCTTGATTTAAATTTGAAAAGCTATACTATTTTTTATACACGGCAGAATAACAATTATATTAACTAGGCAGAGTAACAATAGGACACGAAGTCCCTTACAAGGTTAACTGCTTCACTCCCACAATTACACTAACAATCAAAGTCAGCCAATAAGTAAATAAATTCATGGTGGTGACATTGACATTCTGGACAAATAATTTTGTACGACCTGATGTTGTCCCCATCAAACACTGATCGTAGCCTTTCAAAATAGAATTCTTTCAACTTCACTCTGAACTCAGTTAAGGAACTGCTAGATTCCAAATATTTACAATACGTACAAAATAAGAATCTATAAAACTGGAAGTTTTCAAAGTACAGTTCTGTCGTAAATACAGACCTAAAGACGAGCGCCTTGTAACTCCAGCAGAAAAGTTAAGTATAATTAGATAAATCTATACTGTAGTATATATGCCTACTTTACTAATAGCTTTAACTGGACAAGTCGATCGTGATAGTTTGCCTCAGTATATAAGCGAACGTAAAGCCTCATTAATATCATTATCGTGATTCAAGCTACGCAAAATTGGTGATTCTTATTGGATGCGGACCCTCTTGCCGTGTTAGCCATATGATAATTATTTGTCTCCATGATCACTCATGATGTCTTTAGTTTATATATAGCTATTGTAAAATATAGCGCACAGAATCGTTTGAATGCTGTTGTATAAGCATTGAATTATTTGCATACAGTTTTAAGATATTATGTAACGTATAATAGGTAATTAATAGCTTTATTATAGCATGACCATAAATTTACAGTATTACTAAAGCATTACAAACATGCAATATATAGAAGAAACTATGATAAACTAGGACTATTACAGATTACTATTTGTGGAATGATTTATACTAGACTAATACAATATTAAGAAGAATTAAGAGGACAGAAAGAAGACAAGTATGCTATTTACAAATAAGGTGGTTATTACAACCTTTGCTAATCTGCATGCATTCCCGGTTTCAAGGGCATGTAGTAAAACACTGACTACCGGAACACCGGAACACCACCACTTTGTTTGGGGTTAGGGTTAGGGTTTGGGGTTAGGGTTGGTGTTGGGGTTAGGTGGTGTTCCGGTAGTCAGTGTTTTACTACATGCCGGTTTCAAGGTATTCAAGTCTTTGCTCGAAACATGAGTAAACAAATTTTGAAAGTTTGGTTATGATTTCACTACAGTTGACTTCATTCTGTCCGTAGCCTGCGAACAGGCTCTCAAGCTGAATTGAGAGCCTGCATCGATGACTAATGAATTTGAATATCTGCCCCGTAACGTTCGTTTTTCCAAATATGGAATGTCTATCCTTATATGGTGTTGTTTACAACTTTCGTGCAAACTAAATTTAGACCGTGCAACCTAAATTTAGACCGTACAGTTTATACTGTTTTTCGAAATATAAGATATTCAAGCAAAAGTTCAAATGTTTTAAATACTGTTTTCTCAAAACAGAACATTTTGTGCCTTGAGATAAGACGGCCAAGACCAATTTGATCAGTTAATGTGTTTTTTATGCATAGTGCTTCAGCAGTTGACATATATAGAGCTCAGCGGAAACATATAAATTATAGCATCTGACCAATGAGAATTTCGCGTCACGATTTGAGACGCAGATATTCAAATTCATTAGTCATCGATGCAGGCTCTCAATTCAGCTTGAGCCTGTTCGCAGGCTATTCTGTCCGCTGATAGAGTTTGATAGTTTAGATTAATCTCGTCAGATGAAGCATTCTCTAGTGAACTTCGAAGGTTTGCCGACGAGTTGCTCATAGGCTTTGCAAGATAGAAGATGGGTTTTTTACTTTCCACCTCTCCTGAATTGCAGATTTTACATAAGCGTTCTTCACGCGGTATATTTTGATAGTGCCCGATCTCAATTTGGAGGTTATGGTTGCTGATTCTAAATCTTGAAAGACATTTTCTTTTGTATGGATCTTTCACAAGTAATGGTATATGGTATGGTATGGTAAAACTTCATTTAAACACGCCAGCCTCGATCAACGTGAACTGCTTTTCATGAGGGGCGTCACACAATAACTATTTACAAATTAAAGAATATATACACATTAAACCATATACAAGTTAAACTATATATATAGAAAATCAAGGAAGCAAAGGATAATAGAAAAGTAGGAATTGTATAAAAACTTTAAAAGCGATCCAAAGGAGCACTGTCATTTTCAAGGAGTTAATTTAACTCCAGTGGTATTATTCTGCATGCATGAACCTAATTTTACTCCACATTTGGAGTTAATTGAGGTACAGTATAACTCCAGCGGAGTTAAAGTAACTCCCCGAAATTAACAGTGAGGTGTTCGTGCCGGACGTATTTTTCTTTTAAAAGAAGAAAGGGTTTCAGAATTTTTTGAATCCTCACAAAGATGATTCCATGGCATGGCACCTCTATATCGAAAACTTTTCTTTAAAAATTCACTATTAGGCTTAGTTAGGCATAGGTCCGTATCGCTACTACGCAAATCATAATTAGACTGAATTGTGTTTCTTCTGCAGAAACACTCGTTTAGATTAGGGGCAGTGTGGTTATCAAGTATTTTGTACATCATCATTAATTTACTTTCTAAACGTTTCACATCAAGTGTTTGCCAACCGAGAGCATCCAAAACATCAGTAGACCTAATATCATAACTGACTCCAGTAATAACTCTAGCTGCACGGGATTGAAATTTATGTAGTTTATCTTGAAATGTTTTCCCACAGATATCCCACAAAGGGGAACAATAATCAAAGGAGGTTGAATTAATGCTTTGTAAATTGTTTGCAGAGGGGACAAAGGGCTTTATACGTTTCATGGCCTCAATTCCACCACTGACTTTACAACATATCGAATCGAAGTGTGCATGCATCCCAAGTTAATTTTTCGTCAATGTCCATCCCTAAACATGTATATTTACTGGTTGGAGGGACTGGGGTATTATTCATCAATATTGGCGTATTTCAAATTTTATTGATAAGGTTATAAGATGACGCAATAAACATGACTTTTGTTTTGGTGGGATGATGTTGAAGATTATTTTTTAAAAGCCACCTCTGAATATAATTTAGATTATCATAGTCATAGTTCATGATATATTGTGATTGTAATTATATATTTAGTGTAATTTTTGTAAATGTTTTGGTGGGACTTAATAAGGAACAAATAGTTCTGTTGTCCTTTCCATCAATCGTGCGATTGTTAAGTTAATAAAAAATAAATAAAAAATTAAATTTTGAGCTAATGTCTCAAAATCATATGAGGAAGACGAAATTTGAGTATCGTCTGCATATAGAGATACGGAGTTGTTTTTTTTCAAGTGATCTCGCATGTCGTTTAAATAAAGTAAAAATAAGTTTTCGAGGTTGTGGTCCGTTTTGAATGTTGAGTAGAAAGTCAGTTTGGATGAATTTTCAAGTTTATGTTTCCAACATGTTAAGTATTTTTCCTCAAGGGTTTTGGTAATAGTTTTAATGTGTTCAGTCGCTACGGCTTCCAAATTAAGGATTTCTTCATTTAGATTTAAATTTTTGATAGTATCCATTGCATTTCCGTAAAAAGAGATTTTCTGCTTGGAGTGCAGATCTTTCGCGATTAGAAAAGCTTGCTTCGCAATGGTTGTTTGGGGAAGAGAGTTTAAGTGAGTGATGTATTTGAAGACCCTTTTATATACGTTCATGATGAGAGGGAGTTTTCCAAGCTCAGCTCTGGAGCCAATGTTACTTGCTTTCCTACTGATAGCGAGGTAAATTTTACAGAACTTAAGATGAACTTTTCAATTGGTGATTTGTCCCAAATGTTGAAATCATTTATCACGTATATGTCCCCCATACTTCCGAGTTGTATACTAGGATAGCAGTTATAATTGAATCAAATATTTTAATGGCATATTTGAGATTGAGGCCAACGTATAGATACCATAGATAATAGATACGCGGTAAAGCAAGGCGAAAAATGGATGACAACATGATCATTGTGAATCTTACTATGCTTAACATAAATGCAATTTGTGACGTGCTTTTCTTTGTTAAAATATCAATTATTATTAAATTATAAATGCTGCTTTTGACGAGTCAGTGAAAGAGAGCAATGCTGAAGCCGAATTGAACGCCCTCCTAAACATTTAGAGCATCTTTTCGAATAATTTTATCAGGTAATTGCTTTAATTTAAAAGTTCCTTTCCACGACCGCGACCCTACAATGTGATGCGTTTCTTTCAGTCTTTCGTACACGACGAGGTGGCATTTTAACGTCCTACTTCTTTTAGCTTTTATCTACATGTAGTTTACTTGTTTAGAAATTATTGTCGATCATTTGAATTTTGAATATGTTCGCCTTCGCAAATCCCACATACATACATACATACATACATACATACATACATACATACATACATACATACATACATACATACATACATACATACATGCATGCATGCATGCATGTATGTACCAATCATGGAGATTAGCATGCATGCATGCATGCATGCTAATCTCCATGATTTAGGAATTTTTTATCATTCAATTTTTAATGCTTTGATCGTTTCCTATGATTTACTTCTTTAAATGACATATGTGAATATGTGCAGAGTTTGGTCTTTTGCTAATATAGTATTCTCATATATTGCTGAAATGTTGTTTTTATGGAGAAAGAAATTGACTCAATAACATCGACACAGACAATGAGTATTATAATATCAGTTAGCATCATAACATGCAAATTGCAATTTTTCTATATCACAATATGTGCAGATTAAGACTATGTTCTGTGTTTCGACATGTGTTGAGTATATTTGTTTACAATTATTACAACCTCAATAAACCAAGTTTCATGCCGTTTGGCGTGAACAGTTTCGAGGAGTTCTAGACTATACTGTAGCGCGGTTTCCCAACAACTTAACCGAATAACTAAACCATGGGCCATGGCAAGCAAGGGAGTTAGTTATATTATTCCAGTTGATCATAACAAGCTGTTTTGCAGATCCAGCACGCACTGTTGCCAAAACGCAGTTTACTCCTTACCATGGTCGACAAAATCGATCGGTCAAAATAACTCATTGGCTGCCAGTCAAATCCTTATCGAGTGTCAATTTACAAAACTCAAGGCAGAAGTAAAGCCTGGTTCACATATGCCTGCGGTGTGTCGGCGGGCTATTGTCTTTAGCAGTTCAACCAAATAATTCACAAAAGAATGTATGCATCAACAGCTGTAAACAATGACGTCGCCGGCATATGTGAACCAGGCTTAACCAACAACCTGTTATGGTATCATAGAGAAAGAGATCACTATAATTATATGTGTGCAAATAGTCGGCCTATTATTTTAAGTTTCACTTAGGTCGCTTAATTTGAGTAATTTTAAGTTGCTTTAAGTCGTTAGCATATATTTCACAGATCCAACCAATCACAACTTGGACTTTTACGTAAATACATCTGTATAATTGAATATAAGCTATGCTAAGTCCTTCGGTGTAGGTCAACCCATATAAATTTAGTTGCTCTACGTTGAACAGACTCTAGCAATAAGATATTACGAATAACGGACTGAGAGGGGGGCACAATTGGCTACAATAACCGAAACGAGATCTAACAATTGCTTTTTAAAGGGACTTTAAGGGCATTACGAGACATGTCTTTTGAACAGTTTCTTCTTAAAAATCCAAGCATTCGGGTTGTTCTAGCTGTAATATTTATATGATCAATGTGAGAATTCCAAGAAAGGTCATAAGATATTGACACTCCAAGGTCGACTTGACACACACTTCAATTTTTCGTTCCTGGAATCGACGCATGCAATAAGAACGGTCAAATCCTTGGAGTTTCCTTGTAACTTTCACAAGTCAGATTAAAGATCAAAACAGTCTTGAACAGATGTAATACATATTAAACATATAGAGGTTGAGGGCTTTGTATTTTCAAATCTTCGGCATTTTCATATATTCGGTTCAGTGCACGCTATGAAGACAGAAATACCACCATTCGATTCAGAGATAGAAGATCAACTAATTCCTCATGATAGTTATAATCATTATCAACATTGTAGCGATTTATGGGCCTTTGAACTCAAACGAAATCGTATACTATCACAGTTATGCAATTGTCTGAACAAAAATAGACTAGCCATACCTTTCGCCGAACATATTAAACTTCGGCCCCTCGAACATATCGTCTTTGTAATAGTCTTGTTCGAATCGCTATCACAAACACTATTTAGAGTGTTATTTGCAAGCTTGTATCTTCAAATTTGCATCTTTTATCACGGTATTTCCAATTCCATTTCTGGTCCGACTGTGAGCTCGAAGTGAGCTGACCAAACCGGAAATACAACTTAAACAAGTCAAAACAATACGACGTTCGGTATCGTATGACTCTGGAAATGCCAGCCCCTCGATGGCTATCTTTGAATAAAACAGGGGAACGGGGAATCCAGGAATCGTGATAATTTATAATACTAATTTATATTTAATTAAGCTGATGAGACGGGGATTAGTGTGCTTGTTGGAAAACGCATTTGTTTAGAATAATACAGACGATAAACACACAGTATACACTGCAAATCAGCAGTATATAGCTCATGCTTTATATGATAAATGTATTATCTATGTATATAGCTCATGCTATATATATAGCTCATGCTTTATATGATAAATGTATTATCTATGTGATAATGTATATCTCGATGTAATCTAGTAATCATGAATTTTTTCTAGTAATCATATAGTTTTATTAATTTCAATCAGACATTAGCTGCGTCTATCTAGTTTTGTTCCAACGCGCAAGTTTTTTGAATTAATAGACTGCAAAATGCATGCATCATAAAGGAGACGGGTTAACATTAAAAACCCCACGCTACATGTTAAATATTAAAGCAAACAGGCGCATTTTAGTTTTCATTCACGGATACTTTGTAACCCCAAATTATTGAATACTTTACCATATTTTGGATTGCTTTTAATTAAACAACTAAAAATCGCGCAGGTTTTGTGTAAGCCAAGGTGTTGGAGTTTAACTACATTCTGTTAGGTTTCGGGTCATATATGTCCGTCTGATCTAGAAAGATATCAGTGCATCTCATATTACATTTGCGAGTGACACGCATAGTACTGTGTCAATAGCTTTGTTATTAATTAAACGCCACACAATCCCTATATTTTCCGCATTTTACAACATTTCGCAACCAAATGTTCTTTCTATTAATTTATGTTCTTTCTAGCTTGCCTAGAACAAATTTAGCTTGTCTATAATGGGAATCTAAAAAGCACGCCAAAGTTGGATTACCTTTTGTACACTCTTTATATAAATTGTTATACAATTCAATACATTCCCGGATTCCCCAATTCCCGGAATCCCCAATTCCCGGAATCCCCAATTTCCCAATTCCCGGATTTCCCAATTCCCGGATTTCCCAATTCCCGGATTCCCCAATTCCCGGATTCCCCAATTCCTGTTTTAAGGATAGCCGTAATCGATTCTACAGGTCAAAGTGCACCGTGAGATTGACGTCATCCCGGCTACAGGAACTCCTTATTGGCCATGAAACTGTTTAAGAAGTTGCTTTAAATTCCAAAGAGCAGAAAATCGTGAGCTTACAAAGATATTTTAATTTCTTCAATACTCATATTATATGCATCATGTCGATCATATTTACGTGTCTTTGCGTTCAGTTGGTGCTGAGGCGTTCGGATTCTGGCAGTGCGTTGTTTCAGTGGTTTTGGGGTTTTTGGGACACCCTGTATACAGTATACTGCGAATTAAAAGGTTTTTAATTGTATGTTAGATGAATATTTGTTGAATTAATTTGTACTCAATAAAGTTTAACAAACACAAAAACACAAGTATAGCACGTGACACGCGCGTGCGAGCAAAACCCGACATCTTCAAAAATTCAAAATAAATATTTCTACCACAGCTGCCCAAAAGTGCGTGTTGTAATTTTTACCCTCGCGCGTGGCGCTCGGGCATGCATCGAGTCTACTCAGTTTATTATTATGACAAGCCGTTTATTATTATGACAACCTTAGAATGAACTTTTGAAGTTAAAACTTTGAGAGAATGTAGTAAAATTACCAGTGTTTGAAATGATGTAGATTTTATATTGTTTTTGTTTGTAATTTGCGAAATATTCATACTCTAGTAAACGTTGTAATAAATTTCCGTTAAAAGTCTTGCCAACCTTGTCATAATAATAAACTGAGTAGACTCGATGCATAAACTGAGTAGACTCGATGCATGAAAAATAAGTAATGTTTTGACGGCATTTGACCCCCCCCCCCCGTTCGAAAGGTTATTTTTCAGCCACCTCAGTAAACGAATTATCAGTCTTATGTTTGATTCGAAAGGAATCAATTGCTTAAATGTTAAATCCATTTAGAACTGCCACTTGTTGCCTACCCTTCTACACAAATTTGCAATATGGTCATAAAAATTAAGCTTATTATCTAACGTAACCCCCAGAAGCTTCACAGATGGCGTTTGTTGAAGCAGTCAAGCAGAAGTCCTAAAACAGAGCCCTGTGGGATCCCTCTGCTCGTTTCCACCCAGTCAGAAGTTTTATCGAGGATTTTAACTCCTCGTCATTTTGTGACGAAGTTCCTGATTAGCTGAGTACTCTACTACTGATTTAGATGGGCCAAAGCTTTGCTAGAAGTAATTCGTGCGGCAAGCTATCAAAAATGCTTTGCTAAGATAATAATGAAAACTTTATTAAATGGATATTTAGCTTATATATACAATTGCAAATCTCACTTATATGAGGTAATTTACAACTGGCTACTTAATCACTGATGATAAATACAAAATAACTATTAAGATAACAAAATGACAGTACGACGTTTAAACAGTAAACAGTTCCGGATTCATCCAGTCCTTGTTTCAACAACAAAATATATAAATATAATACGTTGTTCGGATTGCAATCGTCGTCATTCTTCTAATACAGTAGTTTTGATGTTGTTTTGGAAAACCAAAATCATTAAGCATTTCTATGAAAGTAGAACATTCTTTACCGAAAACACCAAGAGAACTAATCGAAAGATTTACAAATTTTACTGAGTTGAAATGTTCATTTTGTTCCCTGAATAATTCTTTATAATAATAATAATAATGATAATGATAATAATAATGAGTATGCGGAAAAAAGCTATAACCACCACGTTGACAGGGAAAGCAGAGTATTGGAGAACGATGAAGTAAAAACTCTATCGGATTTCTCCATAAAGAAGTAAAAGAACCAGATCTAGTAATATTGAACAAGGAGGAGAAGACAACCCATATAGTGGACGTAGGCTGCCCATTTGACACAAGAGTAAAGGAGAGGGAAAGACAAAGATAGAAAAATACACAGACCTTAAATATGAGTTACCAAAGGTATGGAAAGGGGAAGTGACCAAGGTATTTACACTGCCAGTCATCATAGGTGCCTTGGGAACGATGACCAACAATGTACAAAATAACTTGGACAAGCTGAAAATAGGACTGAAGTAATGCAGGGGATCTCCAAAAGATTGGACTGCTTCCTTCCTGAGGAAGGTCTTAGACTCGTAACCTGCCATCAATATACTGCAGGAAGTAGCATTTATTTAAACAGGGTGACTAGAGTTACACAAAGTAATTTTCATCTAGGCTCTAAGTAATATATTATTACTATCGATGCAATAGAAGTGTTGATAAAATATTGCATTAATTCATTTCCTCAAGTTGATCAATTCATTTGATAGAAAATTGATCAACTTCCTGTAACTTACTGAGCCAATTAGATTTCATTTCAGAACTGACCAATACGAAACGCACAGGACGTAAAAAGAAATTTGAATTCGTATGAATTGATAAACTTGAGAAAATTAATTGATGCAATATTTTATCAACACTTCTATTGCATCGACAGTAATACTAAGACTATAAATATCAATATAAAGAGTAACTAATTTAAGTAGTTTTTACGAAATGAGGAAAATGATATTGGGTATCTCACACTATCAGCTAGTAATAGATTCCATTCATTAGCTGCCAAGAAGGCAAAAGTACATTCACCAGCATTAGTGTTCACTTTTGGAAGCTTCAAGTTGTTATTTGTAAAGCTACGAGTATTTACATTATGTACTTTGCTAAAAGGTAAAAGTAAACTAGTAATATAACTTGGAGATAGATTATTTAACACTTTATAAACTGTACTGGCACGGAAATATCGTATTCTCTTGTGAACTGGAAGCCATCCAAGTTCCAAAAATAAAGGCAATGAAAATGAGGGTGTCTTATGATCGCAATCTAAAATCAGTCCGGCAGCTCTCTTCTGAAGACGATGAAGTCTGTCCAAGTTTTGGGTAGATGTATTCCCCCAAATCACACTTGTAACAGTAAGTCAGTAATCCATCAAGGAGAGAATTAAACATCGGTAGAAGGCTTTATGAGCGTTTAGTGGCAGATGGTGATGTATTCGTCGTAGTATTCCTAATCTTTGAGATATCTTTTTACACAACAGATCGATATGCAGACCAGCTCAAAGTTTGATCGAACTGAACACCAAGTAATCTTCCATCAAGCACAGTTTCAATTTGGAAATCATTTATAGTAATGTTTAAATCCTGCGGGATCTCATACACTTTCCTGGTTGATGCTATAAACATTGCCTTAGTTTTCTGTTCGTTGAGAACCATTTTATTCGTTTTGTTTTTACCCATTGTATAATGGGTAAAATTTCGGTACTGAGTTGTTCTTGTACACTCTGGACTGAACAACCAGATACATACTGAGTAGAATCATCTTCAAACATATCTATTTGGGTGTCACTCAGGTGTAAGGGAAGGTCATTCATATGGATAATAATAAGGGCCTAGAATTGACCCTTGCAGTACACCTGATTTAATGGATGCTTTAGAAGAAAGCACATTTTCGATTTTCACTTGAAATTCTGAGTCTTTGAGGTGAGAAGTAAACCAAGACAATGCGTGATGCTAATGATCGTCCAAACCATACAAGTGCAATTTCTGGAGCAGTAATGAATGATCAACAAGATCAAAGGCTTTACGTAGACCTATTAACATTGTTTATAAAGGAACACTCTACTAAAAATATATTGAGGTGCAAACAAGAGATTGTACTTACGTTAGGTTAGGTTACTGGCGAAGTTTGAAAAGACAATTCTTTTTAGGTAAGGAGGAATTGCTCATCGAAGTTTGTAAAATCTCTGTTATTTACATGCGGCTAAATCGAGGAATGCACACATTATTTGCCCGACGCCATCTTGAATTCCGCGCAAGACCTCATTGACCTGGGTCTCAGTTATGATGTCATAGTATCAACCATGAATGATGTAATCAAAACAAACGTATTCGCGGGAAAATTAAAATAGTGGATTTTGATTGGATAATTGTCGCTCGCTCATGCCCAGTATGGCCGTTTGGAATGTTGGAATTTTGGCTCCCAAATAATCAAGACCTCTGAATCAAGACCAACAGCTGCATTCGTCTCAAATTTAAGCAGTTGGCTCTTCACAAAGTCTACATCATCCATTGCAATACTGAACTTAGTGTCACTTAAGCAGTTAAGCATTTGAACTCGATAAATTTCTTTAGTTTATGAAAGCTTGTTGTAAGTATAGGTGTTTTAACCATAAATTCAGATGTAATATTAGCAAAATACCTACAGAAAGAATCAGCTATCCCATGGGAGTCCTTGATCTCGACCCCATCCTCTTTTATTGATCTTACAGAGAAGGATTTTTTATCACGTTTCAAGATGCCATTAATCGAGTTCCACATTTTTCCAGGGTGACCTTCGTTTTCTTCAATAGATGATCTGTAAAATTCCCGTTTGCTTCTTTTTATTAGCCAGACTACTTCGTTACGCGCTCTACAGTAAAGACGCCACTCCTCAGTGTTTCTGTTGGCTTTACCAGAAACATTAATAGCCTCTTTAAGAAGACGATCTCGTTTCTTCATCTCAGACAAGATTTCTGGTTTCATCCAAGGGGGCTGGCGCCATAATTTAACACGTTTCTCTTTCATAGGCGCGTGATCATTGATAAAGTCATTGAATAATCGCTCAAATGTATCTAAGGCTACATCCGAATCAGTTATCAGTGTCAATAGCAGCCTTAATAGCAGCCTTAATAGCAGCCTTAATAGCAACTCTTACCAAGGAATGTTCTCAAGGTCCTTGATGAACTTAGCGCTATCAAACATCTTAAAACAACGATATTTAATAGTTAAATGAGACTTTGCTTTGCATAGTCCCCAGGATCAAGTGTAACAACCCCGACATACTGTTAGGCATCAAGATTAAACTTCCAATTTTCCATTAGATTAAGTAACGACGTACGACATCCATGATATTTACGAAAAGCCGATTGATTACGAACCAATAGTAGACATTTTTCGAATATGGTGTCAAATATAATTAATACCAGCTCAGGTCTATACAGGATTTCTCCATATTATCCTGATCCTGCCCCTTCTTAAATATTGGAGTTAATTGGCCAGATTTCCAATCAATAGGAATGTTACCAAGTCGAATTTATTAAATTTGTCAGTGGCTGGATAATAAAAATGAGAAAACTTTATTTAATCATTTTGTTGTATACTACATTAAAAAGGACAAAAATTTATTTAAGAGTTAGTATTTGTCCATGAGATAAAATTGTTTTTGTTTATCTGTCCATAAAAACACGACCTGAACTACGGGTTAAACTACACTGTTATCAATAAAAGTCTAAACAATTAACAATCCTTCCGATTTCGCTAAGTATTTCAATGCTGTTGATGTCATAGTTCACTTCTTGCTTAATTGTTCTAGATCCTCTTAAGCACAATACTGCAGATCTTAGTAAATTAAAAGACAGTTTTGCCAATGCATTACCATGCTATGTTCGACCTACTTCCTCCCCGACAGTTTCAACGCAAGTTCTGCAAGGAATCGCTCAGTTTCTCTACTATTTCCCCCATAAGGCGTGAAGATTAATGGAGTAAAGGAACCATGCTCAACACTCGTTGATTGTATTGTCTCTTCTTTTCGTTTTCGTTGCTTCCGAACGCTGTGTCCAATTTCTGGTTATTAAGGTGACTCTTTGCGAATGGGTTAAAAACCCTTACATCATAAAATGCACGTTGCCCCCTTTGCCAGTTAGCAGCCAGCATATTTTTAGATATTCTTTCTGATCAGCATGCAATAGAGGTGTCAGAAATTCTGACAGCCAGGGGCGGCGGAAAGCCGATAATTGGGGGGGGGCTGATATTCATATATTCATGTTCTGCATCATTTATTTCCTTTGAAAGCGATTGTTTTTACAGTCTGTGAACACGAATATATGAATATCAGCCCCCCCTCAATTATCGACTTTCCGCCACCCCTGCTGACAACCCTATCACTTAGCATATTTTTTAGATATTCTCTCTGGCCAGCATTTGGGGTGTCCAAAATTCTGACAACCCTATCCGTTAGAATTTGTTTAGAGATTCTCTCTGGCCGGCAATAGAAGTGTCAGAATTCTGACAACCCTACAATTAGCATATTTTTTTGATATTCCCTCCGGCCAGCAATAGGGGTGTCCGACATTCTGACAACCCTATTAGTTAGCAATTTTTTAGGTATTTTCTCTGGCCAGCTATAGGGGTGTCCGAAATTCTGACAACCCTATTAGTTAGCATATTTTTTTAGATATTCCCTCCGGCCAGCAATACTTGTGTCCCGTGTCCGAAATTCTCACAACCCTATTAGTTAACATATTTTTTAGGTATTTTTCTGACCAGCAATACTTGTGTCCGAAATTCTCACAACCCTGTTAGTTAGCATATTTTCTGGCCAGAAATAGGGGTGTCAGAAATTCTGACAACGAACCCTATCAGTTAGCATATATTTTAGATGTTCTCTCTGGCCAGCAATAGGGGTGTCAGAAATCCTGACAACCCTATCAACTAGCATATTTTTTAGATATTCTCTCTGCTCAGCAATAGGAGTGTCAGAAATTCTGACAACCCTATCAGTTAGCATATTTTTCAGATATTCTCTCTGGCCAGCAATGGAAGTGTCAGAAATTCTGACAACCCTATATCAGTTAACATTTTTTACAAAAGTACGTTCAAGTATTTTGCAGACAGTAAATTTAATTCTGTTAAAATGCAACTATTTGGATACAAAATGAAATCTTTTTTCAGTAGTCCACACATTTAAGGAATTAAAAGATAAATTTTTCAATACTTCGCACAATTGCACTCGAAAAACAAAAAAATAAGAGTTTTATTACTTTTTGAGGGAAATCAACATAAGTATAGCATAAAAATGGGCTAGAAATCTTGGTAACATATCACACAGTTAAAATAAATGTTTTATGCGAATATATTTTCGGCAAAATTTAGTGGAAAATAACAAAAATTTACTTCATACTCCTTCGAATCTGCATAATATCAAATTATTTTGATATTTTGCCGAAAGATTACATAAATTCCGCGCACAAATAATACTCAAAATAGGCATTTTGGAATTTCTCAAAATTGTTTGGAACGCGTTATAAGCTGAGGTTAAAAATGTGAATTCACGGATTTCTTGTTCATCCCTAGTTTACATGGTAATTTGTACTGTTTGTTTGCTGTCCCCAAGTTTGTCCAGTGAGAACAGTTGTTAAGGACAACATAAATGTTGCTCTTTCTATTTAGGTCTAAAATGTGGAGTCAACGTTAACATGGCTGACTATCTCAAGAAACTTTCAATGTTCCACGATAATAATTACGTACCAAATGTGAGCAGAAAAAAACCTGATGTTAGCCATGAGAAAGATATTGAGGAGCTTGTTCTGCCGTAAGTATTGAAAGTTCTTCTTTTTTTACTGTAATAATATATTCTGTGATTACTTGTATATTTAGAGATAGTTGTAAACCTGTAAGTGTATTACTAAATTAATACATTCAAGTAAAATTTGAATGGAATGCTAATGAAATTAAGTGGAATTCAAAACATTGTAATGAAATAAAAACTCAAAAGTATAAAATATTAGAATATGATAGAATTGAATAGAATGGAAGAGAATAGAATGGAATGAAATAGAATGGAATGAAATAAAATACAATGTAATGGAATACAATGGAGTACAATGAAATGGGCCTTATGCAGGTTTCCGTCCAATTTCCAGGAATTTCAGTTACAATACTGGACGTTTTATATATGTTGTTTATATCATTATTACGAGTGTTCACCAACCAAAATTTTGACTGAATAGGATTAATTCCTCCTGAGTTACAGTGTATTGGAAAATAAAAGTGCTGACATCAGCATTATTTTCAAACGCCTTCAGAAACTGTGTTATATACAAACACGAACATTCTTAGAACGGTGAAATTAAAAATTTACGGTAAAGTTTGTTGACAGCAAAGTTTGTTTAAAGAGTATTTCGAGACTTCTTACCTGATATAAGCAAGAATCTAAACGTTTTGGCCCAAACTCGCCTTTATTTTAGCATTTGATTTTTGGATAAATGCTTGGTGGTATAAAATGGCCAATTTTATACCACCAAGCGCTTATTCAAAAATCAAATGCTAAAATAAATGCGAGTTTGAGCTAAAATGTTTAAATTCCTCTTTATATCAGATATGAAGTCCCGTCTTAACCTTAACCAAGAATGTTCAACTAAATTTTGTGTATAACAGTTTCTGAAGGCGTTCAAAAATAATGCTGATGTCAGCACTTTTATTTTTCAAGAGCTGTAACTGAGGAGGAATTAACCCTATTGATTCAAAATTTTTGATGAACACTCGTAATAATGATATAAACAACATATAAAACGTCCAGTATTGTAACTGAAATTCCTGGAAATTGGATGGAAACCTGCATATAACGCCCATTGATTAGAATGGAACAGAATAGAATTAAATGAAATGGAATAGACTGGAATAGAATGGAATGAACTGAAATGGAGTTCATTGGAATAGAATGAAATAGAATGAAATGGAATAGACTGGATTACAATAGAATGGAATAGAATAGCATGAAATGGAATGGAATATAATAGAATGAAATGGAATAGAATTAAATTGAACAGAATGGATTAGAATGAAGTAGAATGGAGTAAATAAAATGGGATAGAAGGAAATGGAACAGGATCAAATGGAATGAAATAGAGGGATAGAATGGAATATAATAAAATAGAATGGAATGACATGAAATGAAATGAGATAGAACAGAATAGAATAATGTAGAATATAATGAAATCTAATGTAGAAATAGAATAGGCAATAACTGAATAGAAATCCAGAACTATAGAATTGCAAGGTAACGGAAAAGTATGAATAGTTGATCAATATGATGGGATGAAATTAGGAAAAAACAGAATGATACTAGGTGAAAATGTATTAGATTTGAAAATTAGAATGAAATAGAATACAAATCAAACAGAATGCAACGTCCCATTGTGCATGTATATGACACTTCTTCTCTTCACATCTGACGAAGGTAATGTGAACGACATTAAAATTCAATGTTGCAAGGTACAGAGTATTAAAAATTTCTTCAGAAAGGCCATATTTCTGGCAAAGTTTGATATGTCAAAAAGTAACACTTTTACAGCACAAAATTATTGTACAAATGCTTTTAACAGCCCACATACAAAACACTCAATATAATACTGTAGTTTGTAATTAAAATACAAGACATGTCAGAGGTGATTTTCTTCTAGGTTATCAGAATATGATGTCCGAGTGTTCTACTATATCAAAGAATATGCAAAGAAAAAGGACTCCACTAATATGCAAATAGACGATTGGCTTGATATAGCGATGGATGTGAAGAATAATTATGACAAATTTGATAGTTTTATTGTCCTCCATGGAACAGATACAATGTCTTATACAGCTTCAGTACTTTCCTTTATGTTTCAAAATTTGGACAAGTCTGTCATACTTACTGGATCACAGGTAAGACTGGCTGTGTCAATCACTCAGGCCCAGTTTTGATACCAAGGCTGTTGTTTTAAATATATATTCACAACCAAAGAATATCTAAAAACTTATTACCAGGAGTTTCTCCTGGAATCAGCCTTTAAACACTCATGGCTTTGTGAAACGTTAAAGTGGAAGTCAAGTCCGTATGAAAACAAACGGTTTGTTTACATTTTGAACTGCTGTATTTTTTAAAATATGATGTACTGTCTGAATATCTAACACAATTTTGGTTCGCTATGCTTCTAAATGAATATGAAATAGAGTTTATGTTCAGAAAAATCGAAACATTCGAAATTTGGGCAATGTTTACATTAGAGGGTCCTCACATTATTATGAGCAGAACCGATGCGCAGAACGGACTTGACTTCCACTTTAAGGAAAGAAAGGAAAGCATATATACATTTTACTTGGTAGAAAACACGAGAGAATGAAAATATAACATGCGTCGTCTGTTTAGTATGTTTTCTAACATGGGATTTGTATTTGTAAATTGGAGTGGACCACATCCATTTATTGCGTTTGCTAATAGAAATTCTGAGCACAAGCTATAGCTCAAAATATCCAACCAGACACCAAAACATTATATAGATCGCTTAGATCACTGGGCGGAATGAACTCTGGAAAACCGTTAGCAACGTCAAGAATAGTGTGCTGGTTTTAAATCATAATAATCTTAGTTTCGAATTAATTCGAATAATCGTGGTTACGTTTAACATAATTTGTTTCAAATCTAGCAACTTACAGTTTTCGAACAATGGCATCATCTATTCTTCTTCCTCAATTATATTGCACTGTTACATTGCTGTAGGTACCAATATTCGAACAACGAACTGATGGTCGGGACAACTTGCTTGGTGCATTGATCATTGCTGGTCATTTTGTTATACCAGAGGTTTGTCCAGTTTTGTGGAACAATGGAACTATGGAAACTATTTATAAAACTGTGGAACTATGTTTGTAAATCTGCTCCTTCCAACTGCCACAACAATACTCTTTCCACCTTTACAGTCAAACCGGATGTTCTCTTGCGAGCAACATAGCAATATTGTCCCACAATATTGCAATTTTGATAGGCAGGTTGCTCCGAGCAATTTGCAACCGACATGAACAAATTGCAAGTTGAAATTCACAAAAGTTTTGTAAACAAAGCCTCTGATTGGACTATAAGAAAGGGGGAAGCACCAATCCAGTTGCTCAGACTATTTGATTGGCTTCCCTCTTTCTTATAATCCAATCAGAGGCTTTGCTTACAAATCTTTTGTGAGTTTCCAACTTGCAATTTGTTCGCGTCGGTTGCAATTTGCTGAGAGCAATCTGCCTATCAAAATTGCAATATTGTGGGATAATATTGCAATGTTGCTCGCAAGAGAACATGCGGTTGACTGTAATTATATCTACACTAGAAATACATGCATGCAACATGCACCCCTGGCTCACATATTCCAAATATTGTTTCAACATGAAGTACTTCAATAACGCCAACACGGAACGTAGGCTCGCGTCATGCTAGCCATGGCAACAGTAGGGCCTGAACTTCAGGTTATGGCAACAAGATAATAGACAATTCCGGCTATCGACTAATTTTTTATCTAGATAAGAAAAACGAAATCTATCATTATAGCTCAAAAGAGCATCCTAAAATTAGTAAAATTACCGGCAAAGTTTGGTTACGAAATGTTGTAAAATACGGAAAATATAGCCATGTGAAATTAGCGAATTTTCAGTATTTTACTAGTTATAAGTTATGTATTACGCGCGGTAAAAATAACCATTTTTGAGCAGAAAGTGGTTATTTTCACCGCGCATAATTCTAAAATACTGAAAATTCGCTAATTTCACATGGCTTATTTTTCGTATTTTACAACACTTCGCAACCAAACTTTGCAATTTTACTAATATATTTTAGGCCATGCTCTAATTTTGAGCTATAATGATATATATAGATTTCGCCTTTCTTGCCATGCACGGATAAAAAATTAGTCGATAGCTGCAATTGTCTATTGTTTTCTTAACTTTTTGTTCAAACAGCAAAAATATATTAATGTTTCACACTTTTAACCACATAACTATCGATTTCTAATATATATAAAGTAGGTATGTTATTTTGCTTTCTATGCATGGGCTTTATTATAATGTAAAATTCAATTTCAACGCGAAACGGCTTCGTAAAACGTTTTTAAATGTTCATTGAAATTATAAACTGCTCTTTGGCGATGAACTCTTCGATCAACTTTAATATTACGAGTATTTTGAAATGAAATAAATTTAAATCCTACAGGTAGCTCTTGAAAATAATTTTCCTCTTTCTTTTATAAAAAATTAAAACAAGTGAACTTTCACATCATGAATGAAAAGGAAAGCTGCATGTGTGGTTCTGGTTCGAATTTGTGGAGTTGAGGGTTGTATGCACTAATGTTCTTCATTATATATAAAAACTACTACAAAGACTTTTTTTGAAATCATCCATATTTAAAAAAAAAAATTATTTTATATATTTAGGTAACATTATTTTTTGATGGCAATTTATATCGTGGTAACCGGACAACGAAAATCAACTGTAGTGGTTTCCATGCGTTTGATTCACCCAATCTTTCGCCGCTCGCAACAGTGAAAATAAAAATTGACGGTAAAGTTTGTTTACGGCTGTGATTTACGATATATATGCCAAAAGCGCAACAATATGGTACAATAATAAGTCAATTACTAGCATAATAATATACATAAAAATATTACTCGACTGCAGGCCTTAAAATATCGGTCAGTCACGGACAATGTCCGACCCATTCGTGAAATTGTCCGACGTAGAGAGGAAACCACCGACCTATTATGATTGTTATTTTGATTAAAAATATGTTTTAAAATAAAACTGCGGGTATGTATAGGTATCACCTGCGAGGAAGGTTTACCATATGTGAGGTCAGTGAGGAAGGTTTATGGTGGAACACTCTAACTTCTGGGGACCGTGTTTCTGTAGCAAGCGGTAACATATACATCTGCTAGCAGTCGCCAGCCTGTACTGTTTATGTGTATATATGTATGTGATTACTAGAAAATACATGCATGCAGAAACCCTGCCTTGCTGACAAAACCATTGTATCAAAGATTTAGATACGATAAAGATGTGCCACTCTGCGAAAATTATGTCCGAGATTTTTTTATAGCCGCCATTTTGCCAGCAAGTGTCAAATTCGTCATATAGCGCCATATAGAGACTGATATTCGTCATATCAGTCTCGCCGCCATTTTGGCAGTAAGTGTTATGCACTCGTCATCTCGCGTATAGTCACTCGTGATCAGCACGGAAAATTACGGACACGCAAACATTAGGGAAATACGTCGAGTGGCACATCTTTATCGTATCTAGCTAATCTTTGATGTATTTTCCGAACATGAAGTATCTAAAGTAGTTGTCATGGTAACACAATAATTTTTTAAGAATATTCTTACAAATGAAAAATCGCCTAAAAATATCACTTTTAATTACAAAATTATCAATTTCCCAACATATATATGTTAGGTATATTATACGTAATATAAGCTTCAATTTAAGGTCAATTCAACCACAAACGCTTCGCAAAACGTTTTAAAGTGTTCTTCATATAAAAACTAAACTGCCTGGCTTTAATTAAATGGATGTATAGATAAACTTTGAGTTTGCAATAAAATGATTTCAAATTCTCGCATGCAAATAACTTTGCTTTCTTTTTTATTTAAAAAATTCAATATAATAAAAAAGGGAATCAATATTAAAAATACACTGAAATTATATGCTGTCTTGTTTAGTTGTTTTATATACGCAAACTCGCAAAGTCAAAAGGCCGTCAGGTTTTAAAGCAATTATAAAATCAATATTTAAAACAAACTTACCTTCGTTAACGTCGGCTCCCTTCTTTTAGCCGATTCTTTCGCCCTTTCTTTCTTGAAATTTACAAAATCTTGCAAAAATGCGATCAAAAATGAAATATATTTGCAAGAAATTTATCAATCATCAAATCAAGAAATGTTTGCTATTTCATTGTCATCATACAGTCGTTATAATGCAAACTTTAAATTGGACCAATCACAGTGTTCGCTATTCATGACAGTCCGCCATATTTTTGAGATCAGTGAGGATGATCACCCACGCACATTGAACTATAAGCCCACGCGCAGTGAGCCACGCCCGCGATTATTGGTGAACTTTAAACTTCGCTAATGCTTTCGTTTCCCCGGGTGTTAATAGCCGGGGGGGATTAGTACCCTCGCACGGCGCTTCGCGCCGTCGGCTCGGGGACAATGCAATCAACCAGCTGATCAGTGCTAAATACTAGTCATTAGGAATAAAAAGTGATTTAATTTGAATGAACATAATTTATATATTTTGCAAATTGAAAAAGCTAATGCATATTATGTTGAGAAAGGTTTGAAAACCTGAAATTTTAACTGGAAGAAAGTTGAAGAGTTTTTGCTGGGGCTTAAGTTGTCGAATATGAATGACACAAATTATTTAATATCTTCGCAACATTTACCGTTCAGAATTAATACATTGTGCTGATATTAATTCGGGTCATTCAGAGTTATTTCCGAGGCAAATTTCCGAGCCAAATTTCCGAGCCAAATTTAGGCCAATTTCTCTGCTAACAAGCTTTTCTAAATTTTTTGAAAAAGTTATGCATAACCGCTTGAGCGATTTTATTGAAAGGATACGAAATTCTTTACTGCTGTCAATTTGGTTTTCGAAAGAATCACTCGACTTCATTGGCGTTAACTCATTTGGTTAACAAAATCACAACAGCTATTGATCGTAAAGAGGTTACTGCTGGTGTATTCCCAGCCTAGTCCCAGTCGTTCTGAAGCAAGCGCGAGAAAAAACGTGGATGTGGTACAAGACTGGGACCTAGGTGTGACGTCACCGCTAAAGGTGCTCCAGAACGCCTAGCAGATTTCAGTATTTTTAATATGGCGGAAAATTTATATATACAAATAACCTTGTAAATACGACAATGTTCGTTGATCATGTTCGATGTCTACATAACCAAATTCAAACTGTATTAAAAATGTGCTCAATTAAAAAAAATTATATACAAATTTACGATACTGAGTCTGAGCAATGGTCGTGAATCGTTGATCTTATTTATATACTCGCAAGTTGTGATCAACACTAGACCATACGTACTGGTATACACAACTACGCTTTCTACTTGACAGGTTTAAGTAGCTGAGGAGATTGGAAATGTTTGCCTGACATGACAGTCTTGTCAAAACATTTTTAGTCGGAGACTCGGCATAATTTTCAAGCTTCTAGATAGCATTTACTATGGCTTTATATTTTAGTAAACACGAGTCAGATTTAGTAGCCTTAAAAACGTAGCCTATTTCATTGTTCCGACAGCACTAGAGCAAAACTAATGACTTAATTATAAACGCAAAGGAAATTTCCATAACATTTTCTATTTACAAATGCGGTATGCTTGGTAACCAGGCCAGGGACTACTTTTTTGAAATCAGGGACCATTTTACCGAAATCTGCTAGGCTCTCTCGCCGAAGCGTTCCGCACAGCACACCCAGGCATAAAACTTTTACTGTCGTTCCAATTGAAGTGTTGCTGAAATATTGATTCAATACATTACCTCGGGCCGACCTATTCATTTGATCAAGTTCCTCGAGATATTCATACACTTCCTGTGAAAGAGCCAATTCCAAGTATTTGATCATTTCTGGTCACTTCCTTTCTATTTACGATTGGTTAGTTGCACAAACAACAAAGGTGATTGGTGCATTCAAACTATTCAACAGGAAGTTTACAATTATACTAGGAAGTGTATGAATATCTCGAGGAACTTGATCAAATGAATTAATTGGTCAGTCCGAGGTAATGTATTGAATCAATATTTGAGCAACACTTCAATTGGAACGACAGTAAGACTTATTTAAATATATCAAAGCAGCGAATAGAGAGAGCCTGGGACTAGGCTGGTGTATTCCTAGATCTTTCAAAAGCTTTTGACACTCTTGACCATGAGATTTTACTTGCTAAATTACAACACTATGACATCAATGGTATAACTTTGAAGTGGATAAAAAGCTACTTAGTGGGCCGTAAACAATTTGTTCAGTTTAAAGAATCGCGTTCCTCACAACAAACCATAGTATGTGGTATTCCTCAGGGATCTATACTAGGCCCATTGCTTTTCATCTTATATATCAATGATATTTCGTATGCTTCTACACTGACAGAGTCGCTGATTTTTGCAGATGACACCAGCATATTTTACTCGCATTCTGATCCAAACTACTTGGAGTCTGTAATGAATGAGGAATTGCAGATGTTTGATGTTTGGATGAAATGTAATAAACTATGTTATTTTCAAATCGAGTAAGAAAAAATTCCACACAATTTTATTTTTTGTTATGGCAATGAAATACTTAAACAAGAAAACACCACAAAGTTTTTAGGTGTATACATTGATCAACACCTTCAGTTGGCATAATATATAGGTCTCGTTTCTATTTATCAACTAAAACTAAATTATCTTTATATTATACTTTGATTTATCCATATATCACTTATTGTAATATCGCCTGGTCATCTACATATGTAACTAATGTAAATAGAATATTTTACTTACAAAAACGTGCAGTGCGAGCAATAACAAATTCTAATTTTCGTGCCCACTCTACCCCTTTATTCTCACAATTAGGTATACTAGATATATTCAAAGTTAACTAACTCTATACTGTATAGCACGATTTATGTTCTGCTACAATAGTCAATTATTACCAATATATTTTTTGACTTATTCACACGCAATAATCAAATACATAATTACAACACTAGATCAGCAACGAACTATCGCACCTACACTTGTCGTACAAACCTCAAAAAAATTACAATACGTTAATCAAGGACCAAAAATTTGGAATTCTCTGCTAACAAATATAAAAGATTCACTTAGCCTCTATAGTTTTAAGAAAACTATGATGGAATTTCTACTTAATTATAGTTTGTGCCGCACAAATGCACTACATGCAGCTGTGAGTTAAATATCTATTATTTTCTATATCCCTATATTTTCTATATAAGTATTATTCAGTTATATTAATATCTTGAAGTGATCTCAAAATAAGCCTGATGGTTTCATGAGGTCTCCTCGCCACTTTATTTATATTCTCCTAATTTATGTAAATTTTAATAATATGTGCGTGGCAAATAAATCATTCATTCATTCAAATTAATTGAACCCACGGTCATCGGACATCATCAAACATATGTCCTATCAAAATTCATCGGACATTTTGTCAGACGGCCTTGTAAAAGATATTTTAAGGCCTACTCGACTGTGATTGGTTGATTTTAGTGCAGTTAGTTAATATCAAATAGCAGAGCAAAATAACGTAACAAACAGATCTCAGTGGTGGGAAAACAATGGGATCTAAAATCAAAATCTTCGTGTGAACACAAACGCAGTTGCTTCCAAGCATCTCAGGCCTCAAAACTCGAATGCTTTTCGTTGTAATTGTATTGTCAGTATAAACTGATTTACGAAATCACGGCATTTACATAGATAACATTTAACAAATCGTAAATCGGTATAGGTTTTTCGGTTTATTACTTCTCAGGACCGTAGCAACCGGGGAGGGGGGGGAGGGGGGCTGCAGCCCTCACAATAATTTGCTAATAATCATTCTGTTTTCAAAATCATGCACACGTTTATCATTTAAATAATATACCTTTAAAATACTGACAATTGATTAATTTTAAGCGGCTACATTATCCATGACAAACCGCAAAAAATCATACTACCCATACTCTTTCCTGCAACTTCTCCAATATATAGTTCATTAAATACTCCTTTGCCCATTTTGTTCTACTAAATTGTAAATTTCGACATCACAAAAACGCTGTTTTCTGACCATCATAATTCTGTTAAAAACTCCCCCCAAAGTCCAGGTAATGGCATTTCAGAGACTCAAAATTTAAAAATTTCCTCGGGCCTTCCGTTTTCAGCCCCCCAATAAAATAGAGCTTCCTACGGCACCGCATGCTTCTGTAATATGTCTGTGCGTAAAACATGCGTATTTTTGTTTGTAAATTGCGTCTTCATTTTCCGGATAGCAAACATCTTCGTTGCTTCGTACGTCATGAAATATTGGCACAGTGTGAACACACGTAATTCTGCCGGCATTATTTCGCTCGTGTAATATGAACGTGGTCTATATATAAGAGCACGTGATATACGATAATGGTTAGAGTTACAAATAAATTGCATATAGCCTAATTTTGTCTTTTGTATTTTTTCAGTTCGCTGGGATGCAATATTTTGCAGGAATTTAAACAAACAGTTTCATGTTAGTACAGATTTGAATCCAAATGTTGGTGTCTTGAGATTGTTCCCAGGGATAACAAATGAGACGGTATGTAATACACCGGAGCCGCAGCAAGTAAGCTAGTTTAGGAGATTTAAGGCCTTTTTTCGTTACGATCAGTTTGCATTCTCGGGACAAACCGGCTTGAACATACTCCATGCATGAACGTTAAAGTAGAAATAATGCAGCCTAGTTCCTGCCTTTCGCTTCTGCGATGCTAGGCGCGCTGGAGATAGATGGGAAGCGAGAAGGCCTATCACCAAAATTCGCAAATCTGCCTTTCTTGGAAACTTTTTTGCCCTTCGAGCGGCCCTACAATCAGGGGCAAAAAATATTGAGACATCACATTCGCCCCCCACTTCCCCCCAAAACAATTATATCAAAAAGCTATCAATAGCACGTAAATGTCGCTATGTCGGTCTAAACGTTTTAATTTGCGAAAATACCGTCTTCAAGTTGGTTTATATTAAGGTTAATAATTAACTATTAGCGCGGGAAATTTGAATTTTTCATATCGTAATTTTATCGTTAAGTAAAATAGCGCGCAGCCAGAGCCGATGGACAAAATTCATAGTGGAAACCACGGCGTTCCTATACTTAATAACATATGGCCCATTCGATCTTCTAATATTTTCCACCGACGAATTGTTTACGGCCGCTGTATTTGAAGCTTTCTCTTTCTAACGAACAATTTATCTGAAACAGGTGTTCCGACTCAAGATGCCCTTCTATTCATTTCCTATTCTATGGAACGGACTTGACTTCCACTTTAAGGAAAGAAAGGAAAGCATATATACATTTTACTTGGTAGAAAACACGAGAGAATGAAAATATAACACGCGTCGTCTGTTTAGTATGTTTTCTAACATGGGATTTGTATTTGTAAATTGGAGTGGACCACATCCATTTATTGCGTTTGCTAATAGAAATTCTGAGCACAAGCTATAGCTCAAAATATCCAGCCAGACACCAAAACATCCAAACATTATATAGATCGCTTAGATCACTGGGCGGAATAAACTCTGGAAAACCGTTAGCAACGTCAAGAATAGTGTGCTGGTTTTGAATCATAATAATCTTAGTTTCGAATTAATTCGAATAACCGTGGTTACGTTTAACATCATTTGTTTCAAATCTAGCAACTTACAGTTTTCGAACAACGGCATCATCCATTATTTTTCCTCAATTATATTGTTACATTGCTGTAGGTACCAATATTCGGACAACGAACTGATGGTCGAGACAACTTGCTTGGTGCATTGATCACTGCTGGTCATTTTGATAGATTTCGTTTGATAGGAAACATGCCTATGTTAAGAAGTATAATGATCCATATTTTTTTCATTCTCTATAGGTGAAGTCGATCTGTCGCGCTCCAGTTGAAGGAATAGTACTGGAAACATTTGGGGCTGGCAATTGTCCGGACCGTTTTATTGAGATCCTCAAAGAAGCAACTGATAGAGGAGTGATTATTGTCAATTGTACTCAGTGTTTGAAAGGAACTGTTATCGGCAGTTATGAAACTGGAAAGGTAGACAGTATTGTTATTATAAATATCGAAACCTTAAGCAGAACTATAAAGGTGTCGGTGGGGCTGCAGTTGCGTGCACCCGTAGTTCAAGCACCCACACCCCTCCACCTTTACGGGGTAGGATAAACCGTCTCAAAAAGAACAAGAAAAAGGAGAGGTTGCAATTTTTTGTAATAGTTGGGGGGGGGTTACTGAAAAGTGTGCATTGGTTTAAAATGGGGGGATGAACAAAAGACTGTCATAAAGATTGCTGAGCAACTGCAAGACGTTTTTTCAAAGTGCAGGCCTTTCATGCGGTGATTATTTCGTTTATGGAAGTTCCTTTAGATAACACATAACTTATAAATCTGTGCCAAATGCTTGTGTTAACCCGTCAAATTTTGTCCTCTGAAACAGGTGTTGTAAAAGTGGGGATTGGATTCTTCCTGTGGTATAACATTTCAGTGATTCAATCTCTGAGGTTGTGCCAATAACCAGATGATCTTGATACGCGGAAAAGTACTGGCACTAGTTGTCAAATAGAAATCCATTTTATGATTAAAACAACTGAATATCTCCTGTAATATACTTTATTTCGATTCCATATTTTTGTCAGAGCTATAGTTCTCATAACCAAACATAATAACAAAATTTCAACTAGTTTCATAAAGAATAACGAAAGATATAATTGACTGAATACATGAAAATGGATTTCTATTCGGACAACCCTTTCTGAGCGCTGATTGGCTAAAATACGAACACGAGATCACCTGGAATAGGAAGCTGCGGATTGCTAGGGATACAACAACCTTAAGAATACAAGGAAACCTTCAATTTTCTGCATGTAGTTGTACCCCTATCAATCCAGTAGGGAGAAAAGTTCAAAGCTATTCAATATAAAAACTTTAGTTAAGTTTATCGGCTAGTTTCTGGCAAGATTACTGTAAATAAATGAAGCTTGTTGTGTTTGTAGATTCTGTTTGATATTGGTGTAGTGTGTGGTTCAGATATAACTTCCGAAGCAGCTCTGACAAAACTCACCTACGTATTGGGTTATCGTGATATGTCGCGAGAACAAAAGAAGAAGGTACGTGCTACACTCAGTGAGCTAGCTCCATATATATATATATATATATATATATATATATATATATATATATATATATATATATATATATATATATATATATATATATATATATATATATATATATATATATATATATATATATATATATATATATATATCAGGAGCGAGAACTCGAGTCCAAAAAGTGAAGCCACCAGTTTCGTGTTAACCGCGCAGACAAAAACAATAGAAAGGTATTGGAACTGACGTCCAAAAGCTCCTTCAATTTCCGCCATCTTGGCAAGGAGTGTGCCGAAATTTCGTATTTTGACATCGATCTAAAGAATAACACTATGGTTTTATGAACTGATAACTTGGTTAGCGATACGGTCCGTTAGAAAAAACTAGCTGGGAAAGATTTAGCTGGGAAAATGGTATAAAAGCTGTTTACGACCTTCAGAGCTATTGAACGTCAATGGCCGCCATCTTGGCTTCACTTTTCTCATTGGCCGAATGACTGAAGTTCTTACTCCAGATATATATGGAGCTCACTGGCTATACTTCATTAATGCCCCGTACAGGCACGAGCAAGTTTTCCTTGAAAACGTTTTCTTGACAGTTTTGTTAAAATTAGTAATAGTCATTTATATTATTGCATATATAAAGTATTTTGTTTTAAGCGCTATGATTGGACGCCAATGGGGGACGGTGATCACATGACTTTCGAACACGTTGTTTAATCCTTATCGTATGTGTCGAAGCGTATACATTTTATTCATATATCGTACACATAATACGTTTATCTTTATATTAAATAACATGGTTTTTAACATTACTTGATCGTTTGTATGAAAAAGCTATATAGTCAGGAAAAAGCGAAAAGCTATATAGTCAGGAGAAGGAGAACTTGACAAGTATAATTTTCGCAGTCATTGCCATTAAATCTCGATATTTTGAAATTCGGTTTTAGTTGAACTATGGTATCGTAGACAATTTTCAACTATTGTTTTGGAAGCATGCTTTGAACGAAAATTATATTTTTAAGGAACAATTCGTCAAGGAAAAGTTGTTCGCGTGTACGTGGCTTAACTGCTTGTTTTGTTGCCATGTTTCGGGTAAATTTTATTTTAATTACAAATATTGTACAAGTTCGAGATCTATTGTAAGTTAATTTAATCCTTCACTTTAGTTAATGGAAACCAACCTACGTGGAGAAATGACTGAGGCTATGGATGAACCTCAATTTTCTTTAACTCAAGACGGTTTCATTCGCGCCATTGCCTCCACGTCGAGAGCTAGCTTTGTTGAGGTAATAGAAAGCGGGACGTAATGAAGCCGGGCTCTGGAAATATAGGTGGAACACACCCCATCCCCAACTCTGGAAAAACCGTAGACCTAAAAACTTGTCGGTCTAGAAATATTACATTGAAATTCTAATTCAGATAAAATCCTATAACGATTCCTCTCGTATTTTGCCTACTTTTTCAACTTTCATTTGTTCAGGAAATGCATTTTATTCGGAAGGCCTCGCATCCTCTTCTAGTGTGCTCTGCTATACAGAACGGTAACGCTAATATTGTAGAGGAATTGTGTAAGAAGGTATATGGTTTAAATGAAAACGCCCTCATCCAAAAACAGGACTCGATTTAAATCCTTTCTGTGCATAACTCAGTGGTTACCTTTGTTCCATTCTATGCTTACATTATCATGGTTGTAACTATAGGCATGTGAGTTATCGGCTGAAAATTGGGTGACAACAGACAAAAACATTCAGCGCCTGAAATTGCCTGGAAACGATATCCAATCCAAACAACTGGAATTTCAGCAAATTTTCATGTAAAATTTACCCCTTCCCATGGAATTTCCTTGTAAAAATTACCCTTGCCCATGGAATTTCCATTTTAGATTAGGCCTTCCCCATGGAATTTCCATTTAAAATTTGGCCCTGTCCATGGAAAAACAACTGTTGAAAATAAAGCCTAACTTAGGCGGCAAATAAAAATAAAAATTATAAAAATATAATTTTTATAGCTTTTATATTAAAAATGGCCGCCTATTAAGTTAGGCTTTATTTTCAACAGTAGCTTTTGGTCTCATTCGAACACACAACACTCATATAATGGTACTGAAAGTACTGAACACTCATATAATGGTACCTTTTGCGATCAGCATTCAGTCCAGACAATATGTCCGACCAATTTACGATTTGATCAGAAAAACTGTAATTTGGTCGGAAAATGTCCGATCGTTATTTCAAGCTAGGGTTTGACATTCGCTAGCTGGTTAGGTCCATGTGTAATATCTTATAGTCATCTGTTCATATTAATAAAATATAGCAGGCAAAGCTTTTAGAAGAATCAATCGAATACAGAAGGTAATGCCAAAAAAAATCGTCGACGGCAAATAATTGCCATCGACAATCTCATTTTCGGCGACATTATCGGCAGCAATTGCCATTTGCCGTCGTTAATTTCGAGGACTGTCCATGCGTCTATGGACAAATTTTCAGATGAACGATTTTTCAGTCTACCGTTTGTTTAGTCAGACTTTTAAGAAACTGCGGCGAGTGGCCTTTCAGAATAAGTAAATTTTAGAACACTTCGTCATGAATGAGTGAATTTAGTATTTACAGCGACCTTAGCTTGTACAAAAAGGGCACTTTTCATCACAAAAAAGGGCACTTTTGGTCCTTTGAAAAAATTTGCAATTGAAAATTTTGCCATTGGAAAAATCCAAAACTCCAGGCTTAGATACCTAGTTTTTTTTATCACTTTGGGAGTAATACTTAGCTCCAAATGATTTTTGGAGTTAGCCAGTAACTCCACAATTCGTATTTCAACTCATTTAGTTTTGAATTACACAAGCTATTGAAGTGTATATTTTTTGAGAAGAGAAGGAAGTATGGTTTGCCGATTTTTTTTTTGTTTCTTCTTTGAAACGATTTGAAAAATGGCTACCATGCATAATACTCACAGCAAAAAAATAATTTTCTTATTTTAAGAAAAAAACCCAATTTATTTTGAGAAATTGAACTTTATTATTCCGTCAGGCATTTTACGAGGCCAACCAGATCGTTATTGAAGAAGATCCTTCGTTGCCCAAACCGAGAAAGGTTAGTAAGGAGTTTGAGCTGCACACAAGTTGTAACAAGGTTGTTGTCAAGCCGACATCAGGATGTGTTCACACTGCATGTTCCCAGTTGTTGTGACAAGTCTGGAACAAGTTGTTATCACCTTGTTACAAGGTTGATGACGGTAACAAACTTGCTACAGGTTGTTGCAACATCTTTTATACAGGCTGTTCGTATAACAAGTTGCTACGAGCTCGTTGTCATCAACTTGTTAATAACCTGTTATGTGCAGACGATATCAGACTTGTTGGAACAACTTGTTGCGTGCTTGTTGGCTTCATCAACCTTGTTACAAGATGATAGCAACTATTTCCAGACAAAATAATTCTCAAAGCCGTTCTTCAAATGTGCTTGAGAGAAATAAAATATATATAAGGTTTATATGTACATTAACTTACTTCTGCAGATCAAAATACGAGATGCCACAAGCCACCGTGATGAACGCGTGATGATTCAAGCATGGGTTCACAGAATAAGAAGACAAGGTACTGTGTTTAGTTTGCTTTGCTTTGCACAGAGTGTACTTAAATTTAATTCATTCAAACTATTATACTAATTGATTTCCCGATGTTTCTTTTCAAGGGAAGACATTGATGTTTCTTCTTTTAAGAGATGGTACTGGTTTTCTTCAATGTGTGTTCTCTGACAAACTGGTAAGCAATAGTACTGCTAAAAAATAGATAGATAGATAGATAGATAGATGGATAGATTTCATTTTCATTGCAAGAAACAGAAGAACCTTTCTATACGGACGTCTTTCCTGTGCACACACTTTTATGCTCTTCGCTTTCGATTTCCGTTTTGTGGAAAGGTCAGGTTAGGTTCCACAGGGTGGGCTAGTTCTCGTGCGAACCGTATAAACGCCGGACTAGTATCTAGTCCTTTGTTTTAGCCTTTTCATTTTTTTCTTTGTTGTATGTTTGTTTAATCTAGTGTCAAACGTATAATGCGCTACTGTTGTCGACAGAGTCTACTGTGACTGTGTATGGAAAGATCTCTGCAGTTCTAGAAGCGAAGTCGGTATGTTGGCTTCAGTTGTACCATGCTCCCTACTAATCGAACACAATTTGCAAGGCTCTACACTGGGGAAAAAATATGAAATCCATACTACAAAATTGGCAATTGCACCACTAAATCCATAGTATATCCATACTATTTCGATATTATATCCATAGTATGGAAATATACAATTTCGATAATCAAAATCCATTCTATTTCCAACGAAGGTCCATACAATTTCCATTCAATTCTATGACCTTATATGGATTTTCAAAATTTTTTCCAGTGTAGTCATAAAGTTTTTGTTCAAAGCGAATCCTTAAAAAAAGCTTTACTTATAGAGGGGTTACCCTGTGGAACGATATACCCGTCGATCTCGCTGGAGCTCAATCTCTTGTAAAGTTTAAATCTAAAATTTTCTAATAATTGTATTATATTAATTTCTTTGCATATGTAGTCTGTATTAACTATTGTAAATGTTTTGATATTTATTTATTAGAAATTAGTTTGCTAGCATTGGTACACGTCTTCATTGAAGAGCATATATTTTAACTTGTCTTTTTAAAAGAGGATGTCAATCAATCAATCAATCAATCAATCAATCAATCAATCAAACCGATGATTTTTCGTGGGTTTTTCCGCAATGGATTATACTTAACAATAATCGGATCATGCATGTGTAACAATTCTGCACGACATGATAGATTAATCAGTACTCATTTCACTGACAGATAATTGATCCTGATTTAAGTTTTCCGAAAATTTAGTAGCTTATGTCATGTTGGATCATTTGGTTTACGTTGCTTTCAAAATTTCTTTTCACAGACGGTGTTATTAACTTTTGAAAATTGAAAAATCGCGCTGCGTTTCCAAATTGCATTCGTTGGGTCTGTGCCTTTACAGTATCATTTAGAAGTGTCAAATGTAAACTAAACATCGTCATTGTCTTGTCAGTTGTCTACTTGTGTGAACTCTCCGAATGCGCAGTCTATAACCTTGAAGTACCTTGAGCAAACAATTTTGAATGTAAATACTGACAGAATTGTTGGGTAACAACAAGCGAGGAACATGTAAAATTTAAATGAATTAATGAATACGATTAATCGATATTCAATCGATTGTTAATAACGATTATGAACCGATGGGATCAGCTAATGTAGTTCTTACCAAAACATATTTATGCCGGCAAACACCAGAATTCCATACATGTGTTGGGTAAATATATGCATCAGAATTGTGGGCATCTCACTTGATAGATCTAATTGTTGAAGGTTTTTGTAGATGTAAACTTCAAGTGTAATTTTTTATACATTTATTAGACCAAACCAGGAACAGTTGCGAAAAATGCAACTATAGGTCCCTGGCAGGAACTGAACCCGCGGCCCTGCGATTCCGGGCCAGCCCTCCAACTGCAAATTTATTCGTATTAATAATTCATGCGTTTATAATCCCTGCTAGGCACCAGACGGTCATGAGATGAAGGTTGATTGCTGGCAATTGATTGGTTTAGCCCCACCTGGCGGCGTTGACGCCATCAAGAATCCGGTATGTGTTCAAGTATTACGATTACAATTTACATTTCTACAGCATAAATTTACATGTGGATGTGATGATTTCAGTCCGGAAAGTGTATTGATCTTAAATAAATGTTGATTATGGGTATTTTTTGTTACTCTTTAGGAATCTGGTGTTGATACTCAGCTGGATAACCGACATATTTTAATGAGAGGCGAAACAGTAAGATTTATAATTTAAGGGCTGTCCATATGGAGCTGGGCTGGCCCGGTTAACTATGATGATTCGTTTACTGTCATGAAGCACTTATCACAGCTTTGATAAACATCCAAAATGTTTGATCCCAGTATCGGTATAAAGTTAATTCAAACGATCGTTTATGGTCAGCAAAAAATGAACATCCAGCATAATGCCCACTTTGCAGCCCACATTGCAGCATAATGCCCACTAGCTGTTGCCTCTAGAATTAGCATGCTTTTACCATTCAAACATACAAGGAGCTTATAGTCCCGGAGCCAACGGCGCGGAGCGCCGTTACTGGCGTAAGTCCGGGGCGAGGGTACAAATTCCGCCGGGCTATTTACACTCAGGGAAAGTAAAAGATAAGCGTGTTAAAATTGTGACTCGAAGTTCTTCCTTTTTGTATTATTTAGATACCAAAAGTAATGAAAATGAGAGCAATTGTTTCTCAATGGTAAGTTTCTATGCCATATAGGATCACCGGTCTTACCATCGTTTTGTACATCTGCGTCTTCAGTCTCATTGGCATCCGTTTGTTAAATATTTTCCCACTAAAATTCCTGCATGTGTTTCCTGTAGTCTTCCCTGTATCTTTATCCAGGTCACCATTCCCCTGTAGCCAACTTCCTAGGTATCAAAAAGCTGTTGTTGCTTCAGTTGCTGACCATCCACTGAAATCGTTTGATTATAGATCTGAATTTCTTATTACCTCCGCCAGGAGGTTATGTAATCATCTGGGTTTGTATGTGTGTATGTATGTATATGTGTGTGTGTGTGTGTGTGTTTGTCTGTGAGCACGATAACTCAAGAAATACCAAACATATCCGTACGAAATTTTGTGAGTGCATTTCCCATCGGCTAAGGAAGAACTGATTAATTGGTTGAATTTGGTTAAAAATTGAATGAGAAATAACAAAAGTTTGTCTTGCTTTTCCCGGTCAATTAAATAAAACTTTATACTGAATGCGTAATTAGGACGTGCATAATATATGCACCAGCCATTCAAATTCTAACAAGACGCCGACTCGGCGTTAACCTCGGATAGGGAATCGTCTTGTAAATATCCAAAAATTGTATAAATCACGATAGTTTAATAGTTCACTAGTATAAATGGTGAATCAGTTAATCAAAGCTCCGTTTTAATATTTTATTGACAATAATTACTGGCCCTCATCAAACCTATTGTTTTCTCTCTGCATTATATCAGCGAAAGTCGAGAAGTTTTCATTTAACGTTATACTGAAAAACGGGAGCGGCCTTTTTGGCTGTATAGGGAAATTCCGGCTCAGGGGTAAATGTTTATACGCGTCATATTCTATGTACGCGTTAAAATAGCACACAACATTATTAAAAATAATGCAGCGTGCATCAGTGCACACAGACATTATTAGCAATAATGCATCTTCGTCACCCTGACATGTACACGCGATAACGTGAACATCCCAAGATGAGAAGGTGACAGTGCTAAAGGCCCCCCATACGGTGTCGTCGGGTGCCTGAAGCACTGTTGGAAACGGTCGCTGTGAGTCTTTTCAGTTCAATTTTATAGAGAAATAGTTTCGTTTGCGCTTGTGGGATTTTATCCTAGATATACGCATGTGCAGAATACACCATAAGTTCTATTCCCGTGTTTATCCAATACGCTATTTGAGTAAACCTTATCATTAATGATAATATGTAAACTAGAACACTATAATTGACCTCCGCTTGTGGAGATTTTAATTTAGGGCGATTAATTAAACTGAAATCTGTTCTATCACAATGCACTACAGTGCCTATGGTTATGTCTATATGCATGTCCTCACAAATGTCTAGTGTAACGTTGGATAGGTTCATTGTCATACGGTCCCGACAAGCAGCAACGTACAGTAGTCTTCCAGCCGAAAATAATTACTTTTGATTCGGGTCAGTAATTATAATAGATAACAAGTGAAAGTTGGCCGCGGTATTCCCATGCTATGCATACGATGTATTGTACATTATATCAACATATACTCGAGAATAGTTGTCCAGCTAAACATGTATGTCAAAATTATCACATCTTCTGGTTTTAAATCAACAATTCTGACGGATTTTGTGCAAGGACAGCTTCGGGTTCCGTTTCGCTTTGGCCGATGCTTGCCGGAAGTACACTTATTTACCGGAAGTTGTCGTCTCCTCCGCAGGCCTTTCGATCTTCGACTACGCGCGCGGCTCGACACAAATAAAAAACAATAAAAAAAAAATAGGAGCCGAATTTAAGACCTCGGTGTCGTACCGACCCGAGGTAATAAGATACTCTCGAGTCATTGCATTCAACTCTAGTCTTGTCGCCCACAGACTCAACCAGAACCGAATGCGAAAAATGCATTATTTGGCTGGAGCCAACAGCCCGAAATAACTCGACTAGACTTAACTGTGGCCGTCGAGTCGATGCGACTCAATTTTAGTGTTGTTGTTTATTCGTCGTGACTAGGTTTAGCATTTAAACGATCCGACTCGTGACTCGACCTCCAAGCGACTCGACCTGACCTTAGACTCGATTAGAGATTAAATAATCTTTACTGTGCACTTGAAGGTATGTGAAGATACTGTTCGAAACTTAAAAAGTTTAAATTCGAAACTTAAAAACGCGAGCCGGTTACTGAGCTTGAGCCGCAAAAGAATCCAAAAGCGTACTTTGTAAAACATTTGCATACAGCAACGTTGAACCTTTTGGGATCTCTGTAAACGTGTCTAGTGTTTAGTTATAAGAGTGAGGCCGACCATCATTCGTACACTACCATTGATTCTGTCTTATAAAATTGTGCATTACCGTTGAGATAGCATAAAGACATTTTATTTATTCATTAGCCATGCGGTACATACCGTTATAAATTAAGTTGCTCCCAAAAAAACACATTCAGTTAAAAGTCGGGTTGAACATTCGACGAGAATACAGGTCTTTTCCAATACAAATATAAAATACAGTGAATACTTTCTATAACTTTACGACGGCTGATAGGTTTTAGATTCATTACCAAGACACGAATGAACGCTCCTATAGTGTCTCGATCAGTTGAATACCCAAATATAACGAAAATGCTCTCTTATTAGCATTGAGACATGGATTCCTGCCGATTTAAGGACAAAAGAGACGCGTTGGAGCGAACATACTATAGCAGGAAAGATTACAGAGGGGGTAGAGCAATTTTCAAATTTTAACATAAGCAGTGCTTTGCACACTGGCAATACTGGCGTATTAATTAGTTCAGTTTTACGTAGCGCTAATTACGTCGGTAACGTGCATACTCAATGATGTTTGAATAGGTCGAGATTCAGAAGTCTTTATTAAAAATATGAATAACAAGAATACTAAGATAGTCTCGAGTTATTGCATTCAACTCTTGTCTTTTCGTCCACAGACTCAACCAGAGCCGAATGCGAAAAATGCGTGATTCCACTGGAGTCGACAGCCCTAAATAACTCGACCTAGACTTGGCTGTGGCCATCGTCTCGATGCGACCCAATTTGAGTGTTGTTGTTCATTCAACTCGACTAGGTTAAGCATTTAAACGACCCGACTCGTGCACGTGACTCAACTTTCAATCGACTCAACCTGACTTTAGACTCGATATGAGATATTTTTACTCTGCATTTGAAGGTATGTGAAGATATAGAGATTTGAAACTTGAAAACGTGGGCGTTATTGAGCTTGAGCCGTAAAATGAATCCAGAAGATTACTTTGTAAAACGTTGGTATACAGTAACATTGAAACGTTTGGGATCTGTGTAGACGTGCCTACTGTTTAGTTATAAGAGTGAGTCCGACCTTCGTAGTTCGTTCGTGTACAGCCACTACCATTGAGTGTCATACTGACATAAAAAATTGTTCGTCATTACCGTTGAGATTACATGCATAAAGACATTTTACTGATTTATTAACTATGCGGTACATGACGTTGTAAAGTTTCTCACATACACGACATTCAGTTAAAAATTGAGTTGAAAATTTGACGAGAATACAGGTCTTTTCCACTACAAATATGAAAGAGTGATATATGCTCAACTCAACTAGGTTGAGCATTTAAACCACTCGACTCGTGACTCAACTTTCAAACGACTCGACTTGACTTACTCGATTTGAGACCATTCTTTACTCTGCACTTGAAGGTATGTGAAGATATAAAGATTCAAAACTTGAAAACGTGGGCGTTATTGAGCTTGAGCTCTAGAATGAATCCAAAAGATTACTTTGTAAAACGTTGTGGATCTCTGCAGTAGATATGCCTACAGTTTAGTTATAAGAGTGAGTCCAATCATCATTCGTGCACTGTCATTGAGTGTTATATTGTCATATAAAATTGTGCATACAGCTTTTTCAATTAAGGTTGTCCACGAGCAAAGCGGAAAAGTCGAATATGAGCGCGAAAGGCTTCTGGGAATCGCTAACAAATTAAGCAATTTTCAAAGCTGTTCCCAGCAGCCTTTCGCGCTTGTATTCGACTTTTCCGCTTTGCTCGTGGACAACCTTAATTGAAATAGCTGTATTACCGTCGAGATAACATAAAGACATTTTACTTATTTATTAATTAACCAAGAGGTACATACCGTTATAATGTTTCTCACACAAAAAAAATATTCAGTTAAAATTTAAGTTGCAAATTAGACAAGAATATAGGCCTTTTCTAATAAAAATATGAAATACAGTGAATACTTTCTATAACTTTACGACGGCTGATAGGTTTTGGGTTCATTGCCAAGAAACGAATGAGCGCTCCTATAGTGTCTTAATTCGATGCCCAAATATAATGACAATGTTGTCTTATTTTTGCACTATAGATATGGATTCCTGCAGACGTAAGAGCAGAGGAAGCGCGTTGGCGTCAACATACTGTACAGCATGAAAAATTATATAGGCGAGGTGGTAGAGCTATTTTCCACATATGAGCGGTGCTCTGCACACTGGCATGCACCCACTCAATGATGTTTGAATATGTCGAGATTCAGAAGTCGTTATTAAAAATATGAATAACAATAATACAAAATCCTTTCGAGTCATTGCACTCAACTCAAGTCTTGTCGTCCATCGACTCAACCAGAAAAATGCATGATTCGACTGGAGTCGAGAGCCCCAACTAGCTCGACCTAGCTATAGACTTGACTGTGCGTGGCCATCTATTCGATCCGATTCAATTTGAGTGTTGTTGTTCATTCAACTCGACTAGGTTAAGCATTTAAACCACTCGACTCGTGACTCGATCTCTAACAAGTACTCGACTTGACTTTAGACTCGATTTGAGACGATTATTTACTATGCATGCACTTGATAGTATGTGAAGATATAAAAATACGAAACTTGAAAACGTGGGCGTTATAGAGTTTGATCCGTGAAATGAATCCAAAAGATTACGTTGTAAAACGTTGGAACACCGAGTAACGTCGTGCACTACCATTGACTGTATGTGTAACTTGTAAAATTTTACAAGAAAGAACACGGCTTATATTCATACATTGCTGGCCAAAAAGCTAATATACAGTACGATTTTTAATTTAGTTGGCTCAATGATCGTTTATACCGACATTTGCAATCTGATGGTGATGCGGAATCGCTCGGTTTGCTGCTAGCGAGATGCAACCTTGGGACTGGTGTTGAACCAGGGCCGTTGCGAGGACTTCGCCTCAGGGATGTGCGAGGTAAAATTTACCCGGAATTGTAAAAATTAACGGTTTTACCTGATTTTAGTCGCTAATTAATATTTTCCCAAAAAATGTTGGCGAGCGAGGGGGGGGGAGCACCAAAAAGTTTTCCCGACATACAAAGATTTTTTTTCCGGACATACCAAGTTTTCGAAAACATTTAAAAAATTTTCCGGACATTTTTACAAAAATACTGCAAAATTTTTCTAGAGATATAATTATTTTTCAAAATTCCTTTTCTCATGCCCTTAGAATTACAGTAACTGAATTTACCTGGAAATCTACTGCAAATCTACCTGAATTTACTTGAAAATCTACTGCAAATCTACCTGAAATTGTTCATGAGCAATTATCAGGGCGGGCTACCCCCCCCCCCACACACACACACACCCGCTCGCTACGGCCCTGCCGTGTTGCGACCGGAAAACGGGATTGCACCAGTCATGATTATGGAAAGTTGTTCGGATTTAATGAAAACATAATAATGGCAAGAATGTGCTTGGTATCGTATGCACGTTGATAAAGATTAAATTGTACTGCAATGTCGGGCGAAGTCTGTTCAACTGCAACAGGTTATCAGATAATCTTACTTAAATGCATCATTGCATGATAATGTTGCCACACTCACTCGCGTTTGACTGTCAAATGTCATCGGCTGTCATGGACTCAATGCAAATCTCATGTGCTACGCGGAATAATGCAATTTCGAGTTTTGTAAAGTCTCGTGCAACTACTGTACTCTTCTCGTTTTATTGACCAATGTTAGAAAATTTCCACTTAAATAAACCTGCAACTTACTGCCCTATTGTATATAGCACACCGTTATCAATAAGACAAGATTTCGATATACAGCTATTTCAATTAAGATTGTCTACGAGCAAAGCGGAAAAGTCGAATACGAGCGCGAAAGGCTGCTGGGAATCGCTAACAAATTAATGAATTTTCAACGCGATTCCCAGCAGCCTTTCGCGCTCGTATTCGACTTTTCCGCTTTGCTCGTGGACAACCTTAATTGAAATAGCTGTATAACCTGTACCAACCCTCTGTTTGCTACTATTTATCTGCCTCATGCTTGCTGCGTGGAATAAAAATTGTATCCACATGGGGTGGGCGATTTTAATGACCTTTTAATGATATTGTAATAATTATGCAAATATCAAGCCCTTGACAACCAACTATAAATTTCTTTTAACATTTCTGGTAAATATTATCAGTTATGCCTTGATGAATACGCAATTGACCTTCCGAGTGTAAATCGATGTCCAATGGCTTTGATGTCCACCTCGCGATAACGGGTTTGTCCCATAAAAACGTTTAACTTAAGGCGGCCAGGTACAGTTTTCAAAACGACAGTTTTAAATGTCATAGTTTTAGGTTTTATGCAGCAGTTATCACTATATTCATCAATTTTGATGTTTCTGCTTTCAATTTATGTCGATTTTGGTCGCACATAGCTCGTTACTATGGTAACACACGCATGCAAAATTCACTCTATTGCATTGTGTAGTTGGAAGAGAACTAAACACGGTGACCCCCATTCTTTTTCGTGCACTATTTTACTCACAGCATAGACTAGCCATAAGCAAAATATGGTGAAGGTATAATAAATTCATATACTAAAAGTTACAATTTTTTCAATTTGAATAGACCAATTGTGTTTGCAACTACATATTAAGTGCATAAGATTTAAGTTCTGGTATTCACAAAATCTAAAAAGTGTAATTTTTGGCTTATGAGCGTTTAAACTTTTTTCATAAACAGATTCCACAGCGGGCCACTTCTAATGACAACTATTTCTAGTTATGATATTTACATTTCCTGCAGTTCTTTAATTTAATTAATCTATTTTCTAGCCAAATACATTTGGTCTTGACGTATCAGTTCACATTGATTCGAAATCATTGTTAAATCGCTCATTTACAAAACGAAACAAAATGTTATTCTTAAATTGTAACATCTTTCTTGTCGTCTTAAAATACTCATTCAATCTACGGAAACCTTGCTTGCATGATTCAGTCGTGCATCTGGTCGCATCAACTTCCGGTATGGGTGGTATTTACTCTTGGGATTATATGGAATACACACCTCTTCTGTACGTTTTGATTCATGGAAAATGTCCACCAAGATTTTCCTATTTTCCAATAATATCTTAAAAATCCTCTGTATTATCACAAAAGTTTCTTAGTAGGAGCACTTGTGTTAGTGATCCACAAGTAAACATGTCCGTCATACTTACTGTAGTATACTGAGACTTGTTTTAGTATAAGAATATAAGCAAAACAAACAACGTGGTCGAGTTACAACACACTTCTTTTATTCCCATACAGCATTATGGGATATGCATAAATTATGCTAATATAACCTTAATATATTACACTGCTTTTCCTTTTTTTTAGTTATTTATATAAATATTAGTCAAACAACAACATAAACAGAAAATACTTACCATCCAAACCTATTTACTGGCTTTCTGATTCTCCCACATCTCCGAAGATCTTTCTGCTGGGCAACAACATCTGAAGACACCACAGGTGTCACATTTTTCTCAACTACCTCTATCAGTGATTCACTTACCTTGGTGGCTATTTCGCCATTGTCATCTGCGACAGTCTGTTCCCCAGATTCTGAAATACTTACCTCTGGTTCGTCATCATCATCTTTTAAATCATCGCTACCATTCTCTCTACCATCATGTGCCTTGATCATATGATCTGGATGCACACGTCTCATTCTCTTTCCACATTTTACTACATATGTCCGCGGCCCACAACTCTTAACTACTGTACCTAAAATCCATTTGTTAGTTTTGTTCGTTGCTCTAGTGTTTAACACGCGAACTCTTTCCTCTTTCTCAAATGTTCTCTCACTCTTTCCTTTCCCATCTTTATACACTTTCTGCTGTTCTTGCTTTCCCTCTACGACCTGTGCTAGATCAGGTTTAACCAAACTCAACCTTGTTCTCAAACGGCGCGTCATCATCAACTCTCCTGGCGACACACCTGTGGTGCTGTGAGGAGTGGTTCGATACCTAAGGAGAAAATTTGCCAGTCTATGTTTCATAGACACGCCTTGGGTGCCTTGAATAACTTGTTTGGCTAAAGCTTCTTTAACCACTCTCACGGACCTTTCCGCTGCCCCATTTGATTGCGGATGATATGGGGGGACTAATGCGTGCTTGATTCCATTTTTAGTCATGAACTCGACAAACTCAGTTGCAGTAAATTGAGGTCCATTGCAGTGGCGTGCTGGGTACTAATTTTCTGGGGGGGCCAGTGGGCTTTCAACTAATATGCGCCCCTATATTGTAACGCTTGATAAACGAGTGTCGAAGGCACGAGCCGAGCGCCGCAGGTGCAAGGTTTCTCTAGGGGGGTCCGGGGGCATGTCCCCTGGGAAAATTTTTGAATTTAGGGTCTCTGAAATGCCATTTCCTGGACTTTGGGGGGAAGGTTTGACAGAAATCTGATGGTCAGGAAACGGCATTATAACGTGTTGAAATTTGCAATTTGGTTAGAATTTTGTAGTAGTATTTAAATTGGGCAATGCTAACTCAGTTCCAGCGATTAATCTAATCCCAATTCTATTCTCTACTGATCTCGTGATCTGAATACATTTACAACATACAGCTCTTTTATACAATAACACACGGACCCCACGCATATGCACTTTAAGGTTACCTTGCTTGACTGCCAAAAGGGCGCGTTTCAGCATTATCTTATCACTTACATTACTCATGAGTCATGATGTTTCTGGCACAAACAACTAAATTGCGTACACAACTTACATTATCGTAACTATCTAATTTGCGCCGCTCTCGTGATTCGTGAAGCATAATACCTTCATAATATAAGGGCATAATACCAGCAAAAAAGGGCATAATTCCCGTGATCGCTTCGAAACCTGACCAATATTCCGGTAATGAGACATTGTGTGTGATCACCGATCATGTTTCTATATCAACGATTTTGTGTGAGCTGTGAAGTAGCAAATTAGCCAATACGGTTAGACCAAATAGTCTGTAATTTAATATATCTCTTTGTCGTCTATGCGCTTAGTCTCGATCTGTTTATAAGCCTATATAAATATATACTTCTTGACGGAAGTAACTATATTTTTTCAAATGCGTTTTTTCCCCAGCCGCTTTCAAAATTCCGCACGGGACGGCGCCCCCTTTTCATTTTTGCGCCCCCCCAAGAATTGCCAGCTGGGGGGGCCGTGGCCCCCCGGCCCCCCCTGCCAGCACGCCACTGTTAACAATACGTTATTTCGATGGTTTTGCGTTTGTTTGGGACACCCTGTAGATTACGCATTCCATTCCGTCTTTTAACTTTACCGAAATGTGAAATTAATATTTACATGCGGTTAACTGTTACGCAGGCTGGTCAAAGTTAGCCTACGGTGTAGACCCCAGCAGAAACACGTTTCGTGAGGGGTCTACGAATAAACGAAGAAAAGCTTGCCCGGCGTACGTCATATCCGTTTTACGTTTTGGGTAAATTAACTCCAATTTATTCAAATTTTTGAAGCGTGCGTGAATGTAAATTTTCATTTGGCGCTTTATATTAAAATGTTCCATGGCGGTCTTTGTGCAATAAAATATACCCTGACTATATATATATATATACCCAACCATTAAACACATGTTCGAACGGACTAAAAAGTTCTTGTCATTCGTACAAACTGTTTATAGGCTGTTGAAGGCTTAAAACTTGTCAAGATATCCAATTTCCGAAGTCGAAGACAAAGTCGATTTCACACTAAATGTAGCCGGCATAAAAGCTAAGCTTTTATAAGCTTTATCGCAAGTCGGCTCGAATCCTAGTTGGTTCACGACATTTATCAATAGCGCCTAATGCTGTTTCGTGCACGTTGGTTATCGTATTTTCTAGGCTCTAGTTCACATATTAAACCGTTCTTTGAAGCTTCTGCGTTTCACCGTTTGTTTACCAACGCCAGGCGGGTGAAATGGAGAAGGGAAGGTCGTCTAACTCCTTAGTCCTTACGTACAGCGTCCTTGCTGTCCAAGAAATTAATATCGCTTTTATTCGACGGGACTTTGAAGTAAAGAACACATTTGTATTGCACAATGCCCGCCATGGAACATTTTAATGTCTTTAATAAGCGCCAAATGAAAATTTACATTCACGCACGCTTCAGAAATTTGAATAAATTGAAGTTAATTTACCCAAAACGTAAAACGGATATGACGTAGGCCGGGCAAGCTTTTCTTCGTTTATTCGTAGACCCCTCACGAAACGTGTTTCTGCTGGGGTCTACACCGTAGGCTATCAAACTTATAAATCGTTGACATTTGAAAGCGTGATATTGAGCTATACTGATCTTACCAATTATACACTGGAGCACTACATTTCTTTATTTTAGGTTTTCGAGCAAAGATTTTTTATTTCACTCCATCTCGAACTTCAGGAACATTTGAGAAGGGTTCAATGTTGGGGACATCGCGTGCACTTCCTTCTGCAGGAATCACACAACATCTACATTTACAACTTTATAAAAATGGCGTGATTGTCAATCCAGAAGAATATTTGTGATAATTGTCGTGTTCAGGGCAGTAAGGTGTTTTCTACTGATGTTACTCGAGCAGAGCTTACCCGGTGTCCCAGACACTCATTTAGTTCCAATAATTTAATGTTTGTATTCAATATTCTCATCATATTACATGTACTTCAGGATATATTTGCAAAAAGTAAAAGTTTTACACCAAAAAACCTTGAATTGTTTGCCTAGAATCTAGATAACCGTCTCTGCTGGAAACCTGTTTATTAGATTGGTAATTCATAAAATATAAACCATGCAAAATTGTGGTAGTAACTTTCGAATCGTCGTTGACCTTTACTTTTCGTCGAAAAACAGTTAAGGGGGTAGGCGGGTAGCTTTTACTTTTTGACCAATTTTGGTCACTTCCAAAATTCAGGGAGCAGCCTAAAAATGGTCGAAAAGTAAAAGTTAACAGCTAACCATTCACCTTTGGCTAGTTCGCCTTTACGTTTTCTAAAAGCAACAGCTAACCATTCGCCTTGATTGAAAAAAGTGAAGGTTAATCCCTTTACTTTCTCACCATTTTGGCCACTTTCAAAAACTCGAAAAGTGAACAAAAAGGAGAAATCGCAGCGTAAAGTACCTACTTACCAGTAATAATGTTTTGGCCAATAATCAAATATATGGCATTTTTGGCAACTTTACCAATTTCGGGAAAAAATGGTTAAAAAGAAAAGCCTATTAAACACTTCCCTTTTTCTCCGCCCAGCACCCAGCCTGCGACCGGGCATACTCAGATGCTGGAATGGATGTTGGTCATTTTATATCAGCAAAAGTGATAGAATGAAATAATAAAAATGGGTTTTAACGCATTTGAGTTGGTAGTCCTGCGAAGCTTGTGTGCACTTGATAGGAAATCTAAAACTACGGTATGTTTAGAAGATGGCTATGGCCACTATGGAATGTAACTTTTAATGCGCCAGTCAGTGGTTTGCCCCAGGGTGGGGGGTATCGGGCGTATCCACGGGATTTGACAGCTACCTGCTTCCCCTGGGTCAGGAATTTGATAATACCTTGAGCCTGAGGGCGGGAATTTGAGAAGTGTAATCTCGCATTTTTCATCATGAGGCCTGGGAACAAGTCTCAAAATGTGTGTGTGTTTTGGCGGGAAACAGCACCGTATTTTTCTTGTGTTCTTGATTTTTCTGCAGATTTTTTCTACATACTTTTTCACTTTTTGGCAATAGAAATATGTTTTAAAAAGGTGAGTGAAATATATTAGTTTGTTTTTATATTAAAGAACAAGAATAATAATAGGAGTTCTTTAATTTTAGTTGTAAATTTGTACTATAATTTAAGTTATTCGTTCGTAATTATGGTCACCAATTATCTGCTGTAAATTTAATGATGAAGTTATTAAACTAAACTAAACTAATAAAGAGCATTTTCTTCTACGATATAAAACCAAGGTTAAAACAGTTTAAATATAAATATATGACTATAAATTTTATACTGTTCGTTCAATATAATTTTTTGTGTATTTCACTATTATTAAATCCAGTTTCTATAAATTATTTACCCAGGGACAGAAGTTTGACTTCGTCAGGTCGCCCCATATTGGGGAAATTGACAAAAAATTAATAGATCAAATTGTCATGCTATAGGTAGCTGTATATTTTAGTGGATACGCAGTGAGTTTGAGAACGAGGCATACAGTTAGTTTAGCATTATTCATTAATAAATCAAATTGTTATGCTATATAGGTAGCACTGGCTAGGACCATGGCGCAATGCCATGGCCTCAGCATTTTGATGATGAATCATGCCAATATCATGGCGTGGCAGCGGTTACTCGAGTCGACCTTCTGTGTGCCTTATCTGCGTATCATTAAAATATATAGCTGCCTGTAACATGACATAATGAGAAAAGATCTATCAATCTATTTATTATTAATCTATTAAGAATAAATATATATTAACAAGTTCTGGTCGCGTATATATCCAGCGAAATATTATACTACCAAGTTCTGACCGCGTCAGATCCAGTGAAATAGTGGCTACATGATATGATATAACTAGTGGACAGGTATTCTGCAATTTAGCCCTCTGTCGAAAGTCGTGGGTTTTCTCCGGTTTCCTCCCACAGGGAAATTTGACAGAGTGGGTTAGGATAAACACAGTTAAGAGAGTAAAATCACAATTGTTGTAAAGATACACGCGTGAAAACGCTCAGGTTGATGCAATACTGATGAAAACAGGATTGAACAATGTTTTGCTGCCCACATTGTTCACAGTTGTCAACAATATTGAACAATATTGTTACACACGATTCAGGCTCAACAATATTGTTCAATATTGTTGACAAGTGTGAACAACGTGGGCAGCAAAACATTGTTCAGTCCTGTTGAGCAACGGGCTTGGCGTTTTTTGCCGTGTACAAAACGCCGAGCCTGTAACAATGTTGTTGAAAACAGCCTGAACAATGTTTTGCTGCCCATATTGTTTCTGGTTGTTAACAACATTGTTCAGCATTATTCAGCTGAACAATGCTGAACAATATTGTTAACAACCAGGAACAATATGGGCAGCAAAACATTGTCTAGGCCTGTTTTCATCAACATTGTTACAGGCTCGGCGTTTTTACGCGTGTAGGCTAAATAAGTAACGTAAGTAGCATGTTACTTATAAAGCCCCAATGGGGAGTGAGCGGAATAATAATGTAAGGTCTTGAGATTCCAATGGTATTTCATTCCACTTGCTGTTTCTTCATAATTACCCTAGATGCTGTAAATAAGGCAGCCTGAATCGGGTGTAACAACATTGCTCAATATTGTTGACAACTGTGAACAATGTGGGCAGCAAAACATTGTTCATCCTGTTTTCATCAGTATTGCATCAACCTGAGCGTTTTCACGCGTGTATCTTTACAACAATTGTGATTTTACTTTTTTAACATAATTCTCTTTTGTTATAATAGTTCTAAATAGATAGTAAGTGTTTTGGATTGCTAACCAATGTATATATGTATTCATAAACGGCCCCTTGAAAATCAGGGGGTTTTTACCGCTGAAAGGCTACCGTTTTCAAATAATTTTAAATAATAATAATAATTTGTTGGATATATTCAATCAACATGCTGGCCTCGTTTTAACATGCTTTAATGCTTTTCAGGTTTAATTAGCCATTACGAAGTTGATGAGAGGACTGGGGACGAGTGTTAAAAAGTGCCCAAAATTAAGAAATGAACCAAATCATTAAAACGACCACCTCAAAATTAGTAAGTATACAAAGTTTGAAGACGTTTACATGAATACCCTTCGAATAATAAGCTTTCAAATGATATTTGAATTAGCCTGTCAAATTGACCATTTGCGTACTAGACTAAATTTTGATCTCAACAAGTCTAGACAAAAATTTCATCATAGCTTGAAAGAGCATCACAAAATTAGTAATATTCCAAAGTTTCGTTGCGAAATGTTGTAAAATGCGGATAATATAGCCTTGCGAAGTTTGCCATTTTCAGTCATTTTAGATTACAAACGAGAAATTGACAGCCTCAAAGCGTATCGGGCTGTCAATTTCCCGTTTGTAATCTAAAATGACTGAAAATTGCAAACTTCGCAAGGCTATATTATCCGCATTTTACAACACATCGCAACGAAACTTTGGAATATTACTAATTTTGTGATGCTCGTTCAAGCCATGATGAAATTTTTGTCTGGATCAAAATTTAGTCTATTACGCAAATGGTCAATTGCAGTGTTCAGTGCACTTTACTAAGTGGGAATGTTTAATAAACTGCCCTTACAATATAATACTTTTTGTTTGTGGAAACATCACGTAAATTTATTATATGTTTTGTCGCCATGCAATACTACAAAGAACTTAATGCCCTTACAATATTTATAACAACAATTTATAAAACATAAAATTTATTTGAATTTTCTATAAATAATTTTACATACATGTGAACCTATTGATGTATTCACTATATTATAATTATCTTTATTTAATATTAATTAATATTCACTATATTATAATTATCTTTACTTAAAATTATTAAAAAATATTTTAAAATATTTAAAATTTAATATATAAATGTACATCTCAAACCATGAAGATTCCCAGAACATTTTATTTTTGGATGGATAATTTTTCTGTGGTGCATTGTAGCAATAGAACATTTGATTTGAGAATTGCTGCATTGTTTGCATAGCCATACAGTCATTTCTAAATCATGTTCTTGTGTGTGAAGTTTCCTCACAATACGTACATAAGAGACAAAATAAATGCTTTAATTTGATCATCAAAAATAAGCAGATTTTGTGGGGTTTTGTTGAAAATGTGTGGACAGAAATTCAGCTGAATGTGGGAAGTACCATAGATATCTTATATACACTAGATAGCGCATCTCTTTTAGTAAAATTGAAGCCAAGAATATTCCAGCGGTTACTCCATTTGAATAGATGGCGGCCATGTTGGAGTTTCCCACTCGCTAATAAACGCTTTAAAAACAACAATAACTTTCATCATTTGAATAGTTTGAAAATGTATTTGGAATAGTTCCCTGTTTAAGAAATAGAAAACATATACGAGTCTTCTCATTTCATGGGAATATCCTGAGTCTGCAATCACGGCTTCAATTTTTGAATTGCAGACTAATTAGATGCACTATCTGGTGTATATAAGATATTTATGGGAAGTACATATCATAATGAGATTGACATGTTCAGCAATATATGAACACTATCATGAAAAACATTCACTCCTTTTACAAGATATTATCTTGCCATGGTCACAATATTTAATGCATCACATATTGGCATCACACATTGATAAAAAGTATATCCATATTAAATTGAACATCTTCAGAGGTCTGAGAATATTACGGATTACAACCATAGACTTCAACACGAAGACAAGCTGCACCAATGTATTTGGTTGGATGAATACGCATGTAACGGGCACGCACATCTCTTTCTAGGAGATTCATCACAGGTGTCACATGATCACAATTTGCATCAAATATCTGTGAAAGTAATGTTGATATTATGTTAAATGCTGGTGAATTTAGCATTATGCTCTAACATTTATTTGCATTGCCTGTACCCATTTTATTTGTTTTAATTTTGCGATTTACAGAAGGCAAAACACAATTAATGCTATTATAGATCCATCACTACGGAATTCAATCTGCAAGACCTTACAGGAAAATGAGTGACTCCCACCACATAGAATACAAGATTATATAGGGTCTACATTGTTCTCACTTTTGACCGTACAAGATCCCATAAATCCACATGTTCTTACTATTGATATTTATCACTTACTTTCCTATCTCGTGATCCTCTTTCACGATAATGCACCCATGATACCCCCAAACGAAATGATAACGAGTAGGCTTTGACATGTTCAAAATACACATCTCTTCCTTGTGTAGCCAGAGCTGTAATTATTTTTTCGCTGCCAAAATCAATCTGTAAATATTTCTCTCTGTTGTTGTTAGGTTCAGCACACCATGCTCCAACATTCTTCAGTCGATGGTCATCTTCTTTGTATAAACGAGCAGAACTAGCTCGTGCATACCAACCACCACCTTAATGTAAAAATAACTTGTTAGGTACTGTATGCTTTTGAATGCAGTGAATTTTATAAAATCTTCTTCATGGTTAGATAAATCAAAGACATGACATACCTGGTGCAAATGTTGTGGGTGCATACAGTCTGCTATCAGGAATAATTTCTTTAGAATAAACTCCATGTGCATTACTGCAGCGACCTAAAATATTAGTAACATTTTAATGAGTTAATTTAATACATACTGGTGACACCAAGAATATGTTCACAACCTAAATTTTGGAAAATATTGAAAGAAACTGTAGGTCCAAGGATTTTTGAGATGCAAGATACAACAAACTTACCAATAGGTTTGATCATGTATCGATCACAGACAGTGTATCTCCTGCAACTCTTCAAACAGTTATCATACACCCAACGATCAGTATCACATCTTCCATCATTTGCCCAGTCTTTACAATATTTACTACGATCTTTGCATAGCACTCCTTGGATGTGGAAATAATTGTATGAGTTATGCATAAAAATAACACACACTTTATAGGTATTCAGAGAAAATAAATATATAAATAGCTGCTGAACCATGTGGTAAATTGCTGCTGTGATGTGTGCAGTGCTTATGCTGTTCATGCAATATATAGCTGTTTTTGGCATGCAAAGGTCTAGGGAGAAATGGTTAAACTGCCACCATTCCTCCTCAGAATAGGTATGCAGATTACTTTTACTAGGGGGGAAGCTGTGTTGTTTAAGATACCATTTGCATGGATCTTTTCTCCAAGTATCACTGCTACTACACCACTTTAGTCAACAGTTTGCACCTAACCTTCCAAATAATGGTCATGGAATATATTATTGACAGTATAACAATACAATATAAGTTTATTACCTGTGAACTTCGTGCTTGGTATGCTAATTCCATTCTTTGTTATGACTTTCGTTGTTGTGTGTGGCTCCTGTGTTGTGACTGGCTTTGTTGCGACAGGTCTAGCTTTGGTTGGTGGTCTGGTGGCAGGTTTGGTGGTAGGTTTTGGGGTTGTTGTAGGTGGTAATGTAGTGGTAGGTTTAGTGGTGGGTTTTGTTGTTGGTGCTAAACAAATAATATGGTTAGTTCGAACTATTGTCATGTCAGGCCAGCAACAAAGACAGTATGAGTTAGCATGAGATGCAAATTCAGAGCAAAAGAGAAATGTTTGGAAAGCAGTATGGTCTTTTCTTTACATCTTGATATGATAAAGTTATTTAGAATTATTTTAATAGAGTTTTGAATATTACTACTTGCGCATTTTGTTGAAAACTTAAATTTACCAAACTGCTTTCATTGTAGGTTGGCAAAACATTTCCCTATTTAATTCCAAGGCGTGAGACAACATTAAACAGTAATAATAACATGGTTAGTTCAAAATGAAGGAGGTCATGTTTTCATGCATGGACTGATTACGCATTCATTTTACTCTCGCAAGTCTCAAGCAATTTTCATCAAAGTTGAACCAAAATTTCATCAAATTGTCTTTGGGCAATGCCCATTAGTGCCACACAAACTTTCGCATCAAATAAAAGACAAATATGTTTGATCACGTGCATGGATGATAATTTATGCTAGTATTACCTGGAATGCACACAGCACAGGATTTTCGACAACTGCTCAACATGAATTTAATAATATGATCTGAAGTCCCGGGCTTACGGATGCAATAACCATAGTCTGCCCATGCTGGGCAATCCTTATATTCATCTTGGCAAACTTTACCGCAAACTCCGCAACTTTCAGGACAACTTGTTAACATCGGATCAGGTGAAAGTTCACAGAAGTTAGCTTTAGCCCAACTCTTGCAATGTTGATGCTGGTCTTGACATTTACCTCCTGAAAACAAATTAATATTCACCTTTTTAGAGTCATTTCATTTTCTTGTTTCTCTAAATGTAAACAGTTAGAACTGAAAGCCACCAATAAACAATTAATCAATCAATGTGACATAAAAAAGGTCATTTTAGACTCACCTGTAGACGCCCAGTTTATCTTGTTTGCTTCACCAATTGCTTTCATAGTTTTCGCTCGCGCAGACTTGATTTCTATGAACGAAATAATCAACCGTTTGAAGCTTGTTATTTTTGTTGATGTAAGCTTGAACAGTTTGTAAAAACACAAGGAGAAATTCGATGTTTCGAGCGAAGGCCAAAAACGAAGGAGAAAGGCCAAAAACGAAGGAGAAAGACCAAAAACGTCGAATTTCTCTTTGTATTTTTTTGCCGATTCCTACCGACGAAAGCTTGTTATTTTTTACTTTTGTTGACGCTGAATGAAGGAATCACGTACGCTTTCATTGGGGGTTCCCATAGTAAAATCAGGGCAGCGATATGACTGTTTAGCAAAATCAGAAGAGCAGTTTGCTGTATTTTATACATAATGAGTGGTCTGACATTTTGCTATCACTTGCCGTTGCAAAGCATGGGCTTTACCATGCTTTGACGTTGTATGCAGGCATTAAAATAGCGTGTCCTTGTACACACTTTGTGTCCTTGTAAAAGGCGAATGTGCATGCCCTTGTAAATTGAAAAGTGTGTACTTGAAAATATATTAAACTGAAAATATATTAATGTAATCCGCGCAAAATAACCAAAGATTTTGCAAATTCTGTTCTCAGAACCCTGGAAATGCCATTTCAGAGACCCCCTTAAAAGCTTGCGTCTTCGACGCTAAACTTGTGGCTTCGCTACTCGTTCTCGTGAGTCTGCGCATTTATACAAAAAATACGCCTCTGAAGGCAAAGTGTGTCCTTGTAAAAATTCCGTATTTTAATGCCTGGTTGTATGAAATGCAATTATGCTTCTTGACTTTGTATCAAATGCAATTATGCAAGGTTTGAAAGTTCTTTGTATAAAATATAGTCTCACTTACCATCGCATTTATACATTCTATTTGTCTGTATTACATCTGAGTTGCTCAATTTCCTGTAAGGTCTTGCAGAACTCTGTAGTCTGGGATCTTTGGCAAAAATTGTGTTTTGTCTTCTGTCAATCGCAAACGCATTAAATGGATAATGCATGATAGAATTGAAGTCATAACGTTCCCCATAGTTGTTGGTTTGTTCTCTAACAATATCGAAGTTGTATCGAAGTGCTAAAATGAAGAAATTAAAAATTAAAGTCAAAGAAATGAGCCTGTTTACCAGCAATACAAGCAATACACGTGATACTTACATCGAATAACATTGCCATAGTTGATTGTAATATAGTTATCCCGGTCTGGTCGACTTTGCTCATGCCAGAAGCCAATCACGTGACCCAGTTCGTGAACCATGACGTGTTTATAGTCACAACCGTTACCAATAGAGATCTGAGTTTTCTTTCCTTTGTACCCAACGTACGTTGCCCAGCAACTGCAATGTGAATAAACAATTTAACAATGTGAAAAATGGTCAACATTGTTTGCAAAATTCCAAAGTGACTTACCCAGCAGCTCTGATAAACTCAAGATAAACTTTATGATGTGGTTGTTTCTCGACAAATTTGACACAAGTTCTGTCTTCCCACTCCTTTATGGCGTCTTTTGTTGCTTTCAAAGCGCTCTCGATACTTACTGGCAAACAAAGCAAGCATATTGTTTTACATATTGAACATATTATTATTGCTTTTCAAAAACAATATGCATTCGCAAAACACAACGGAAATTGACACAAGAAGGAGAGAATACTTACAAACACTGCAGTCAAAAACATAAGGAATAATAGCATCCGGCCAAGGTGTTCGTGTTCCAGCCTCTCCTATCTTTCCTCCTGTTCTACGCCCTGGATCTTGAATATCGCCTTGAAATAATTTCTCTTTCTCGTAACCCTTTTCTTTTCCTTGTGGACTTGTGGTGTTTGCTGTTCAACAAAAATCATCATTGTTATTTTTATCTAGTTCACAAATATCTAGGATTTTTTATAGTTTTGTCTTGTAGACATATATCAGTTACAAATTTAGGCTGCACTCGCTGGAACTTTTAGTCGTCAAATCATAAATTTAATGATATAACGTACTGAGCAAAACGACAATGAACAAGCCTTGGTTAACTAGCTTCGTAAATACCTGTCTTTCATAGTGGGCTGGGGGTGGGGACTTTCACCCCTATTGTCTGGTACTGTGTATCATTGGTCTAGAAATTGAGAATTAAAATGTTGTATACCTGTCATATCAAATGGACCAATTGGAACAGACGGGGGTTCAGGAACAGATTTTGATTGAACTGTCACAAAACATACCAGCAACGGCAATAAATAATTCTTCATCTAAAACAATGCAAATATAATATAAACTTTTCATGTCGCCGTCCTGTCAATATCTGTCAGACTCTCAAGCTAATGTTATAGGAAATAGTTTTCAACATTGCATTCATTAATTAATATAACTGGAACAAGTCCCAGATTTTGCTAAACAATAGTTATGAAGTTCCCATTATTGCCAAACTATTTATACATGACCTTGCACTTGCAACCTAATACAGTTTAAATTAACATAATATATATTAAGATCATGGTGAGATAAATAAAAATGTTATCGATTTTTGGAGTTTCACTTGTTTTGTATTTTATTAATGTGCATTTCTTGTTATATAGAAAATCAAAAGTCATTCCATCAAGATTTTCCAGTGTGTGAAGTTACTTGAATAAAGATTGAAAAGGAAAGAAAAAGGTACAAAATTAATATATTTTCTATTATAATTATTTATTGTTGTCTAGGATTGTTGATTGGCAAGTAATACTTCTGCCGGTCAAGTGCGCTGATGAGTGATAAGATATAAATAACATAAACTCTATTGTCTGTAATGCTGAAAGATTGACATTATGTTTTCGTTCGCCTCGTCGCAACCGATCTACGCTCAATGTCTACGCTATGTTTTTATTAGAAACAAAATTCTCTCTACGGCCGAGGATTTATTTTTTGAATAAGATGCAATGTTTAATTAAAAATGTAACATGAAGTAAACGCTTCAAATATGCGTTGATCATGGGAATTGGTTTATACCCCCCATATGGTGGCTAAAACCCAACATGCGCAGACTTATTCTGTCCAAGATTATTATACCGATTACTGAATAGTAATTGCGTGATTTCACTTGAACATTTGCGAACGCGGTTATTTTCTATATCTATTCAATGTTCGAATGGTAAATACACTGTTTCTCATTGAACGCGCTAGGCTGCCATCTGGTTTAACGCTGTAATCATTTCGGATTGGAGCCTAGAGGTGTTCTCACTGCAATCTCGCGGAACGAAAAACGACCAGTTTTACATGCAGTTTGCAGTTCAAATAACCATCGACCACTCACTGAAATACTTCTTATCGTATCGTATGTTATAATTTATACTCTACACATGGAACTAACTCAGACTTGGTGATTGCGCATACATTCAATCAGGACCTTTCGAATTCTGTGCGCGTCAATAAAGAAACCACAAACCTTCAATATATATCGGCTCTTGTCTTCAGTTTATCTCTCTTCTTGTCTTGCTTGTGCTGAACAATGGTTGATGGTTTTAATACTTTGAGTTTACTTACAACTGACACTCTCTTTTATACTCAAGGTCTGAAGCGACTGTATTTCCGTTCTACGCTTCAACAATACGCAAAATACGTCAAAAGGCAGAGTCAAAAGGCTTGAGCTTCCCATTTCCGCTGCACGCCTGCTTGGGTATGAGCCAAGTTACTTCCCAGCCAAGGTCCCAGCCAAGTCATGATCTCTGTCCGGCTGTCAGTCTCACCGATTATACTCATTCCAGTTCCTGCATTTAGTGTCTCTCGTTTAATCAACTGTCTAGATAATCTTCATAAAACATTCTCACCGTAGTAACCACTATCACATTATATTGGACTGTTGGTTTAACCATAGGAATCACAATAAATAGTTGCAACAAATAAAAAGCGTTAAATTTGTCTAATTTTGAATAAATTTGCATTGTATTACCGTGCTTTGACTGTTTTCAATCTTGCGCTGTAAGTAAATCGCGTATACGAAGTATAAGTTATGCCTATGGTTATGCTTCGTATACGCGATTTACTTCCGTCACTGAATTCACAGCACAAGATTGAAAACAGTCAAAGCACGGTAATACAATGCAAATTTATTCAAAATTAGACAAATTTAACGCTTTTTATTTGTTGCAACTATTTATTATATTTCCTATGGTTTAACATGCCAGAATATTACCTTTATCTTTGAACTATATATTGCTTTTAGATATCATAATATCATTGTTCTAATAATAATATGCCGTTTATCTTGAAATGAGTTCAATAGTGTTCCAATATTGAGTTCAATAGTCAGTGCTCCAATATTGCAACATATTATTTTGAAGTATTGGAAATCAATTTTTTCTGGATATAAAGTATACCCTCGTTCTCAATGTCAATGTTTCAAAATTTATTTTTGTTTCTATTATTTTTTGTATTGAAATTAGCATGCATGTTCTTAATATTCGAGAGAATATTCCAGTTGACCAACACCTAGAATAGAGTCTCTTGCTTGATATTGGCTGTCAACGCTCAAAAACAAAGAATATTATTAAAATCTTAGTCTTGTTAAATTGAATATTATTAAAATCTTAGACCTAACCCTAGCTATAGTTCGAGATCAGTGACATCATAGCCATAGGATGGTGTTAACCTACGTCTACGATGACCTTTTATACTGGATCTTGATCTGTATATTAATAATATTTGTTTATTCAGGAAACGGGTTTTTTTTTCATTTACATGAAACTTTTTAAACATAAATTGTTAAACGCGCGGCTTTACAACATTCTTAGTTTATAACTCATATATAACATAGACACATAGTGTATAACATATATATACTTTGTAATATAATAATGAAGATCACCGTCCTATGATGTCAAGGCAAACTTTTCTGTCAACACCTTGTTAATCTTGAAAATCCCCATGCGAGTTGATCGCTTGCGTATTTCCCTAATGACTATGTTGACAGCAAGTGCCGGAAAGTGAAGACGAAAGTAAATCCAAACCTATCTTTTCGACTATTATTTATATTTTATGTACTATTTAAAAAACGAGCAGGAGTGTTTTATTAGGTTTAAAGCCACGAGCGCGCAGCGCGAGTGGCTTTAGACCTAATAAAACACGACCCGCGAGTTTTTTAAATGACTTCAAAAACGTATGCATAATAAGTCAAATCTTTATATAAAAATCTTTATATAAAAATCTTTATATAGTTTGCATAACAATGGTCTTTTGTTAAAGTGTTCTTTAGCTGGTATAAAGACGTATGCACGTGACTAATATCTTACTCAAGATTGGATAATTGCTTCATGAATTATTAATGAGATTTTTGAAAGTTGTTTAACGATTGACAGAAATAATCAATGGTGTCCATTAACGTCACCGTCTACTTTCATTGATCAATTTATCCTAGCGCAGCGTAGGAATTGATATGATCCAATCCAATCCAAATTTAATGAAAGAATACGAAGACATTTATAGTAAGGCAAAACTTTACGAGAGTAGACGATGGCCATGGCAAAATATTTGAGAAAACTTTCAATTTAACTAGCGTGTTTGAAATAATACCATGTATAGCATTGTGTTTTTTTATTCTAGTACCAAGAACTTTCAACATTTATTTCCTGGATTTAAACTTGATTTTTGTACTCAAAACGTGCACGATTCAAATTGTGTTTGCATTTTATTATGCACTTGAACTATAGGCTTGACCTAAAATGGCTGTATAGGCTAGTCAGCGATGTTAGATATACTTAGAAACAGGAAGCCTTTTTGAAAGAACGCGACAAACCTCAGCAAAAAATCAAAAACAAGAAGTGTAACCGGAAGGGAGAAACTACGATGCATGCTCGGAAATATGCTTCGTACGCCCTTCGGCTTCGTTTGGCGAATGCATTATTCTCGAGAACTTGTCGGAATGAAACCTCGGATAATTTTTTTACTTTTCAATCTATTATTTGTTAGCTTGGACCTTGTATTTTGTAGGCAATCGCCGAGGGTGCTAAATGGTGTTTTCGTGAATTAATACATGAATTCGCAATGTTTGTTCTCGTGAAATATGCATATTAAACCCAATCTTCGTGACAGCTCAAGCGCCATACGTTGGCCAAAGCCACTTTCAAATAGTCTGAAAAAGTTTCATGTAGGATGGTGCCTCCAAAATGGAACTTTTTACCAGAACATATCTTAAGAGAACAACCCCCCTAGAACATATTTTAAGAGAAGAACCCCTCCCCCTATAGATATCGTCATTGTAAAATTATGGAAAATTTAAGAGATCAACACACACCCTACCCCTATAGACATCCGCATTATTGTAAAATTATGGCTGGTAGCTAGTTTTTTTTAATTCAATCAATCTACATGTACATAATTTAGAATATATATCGATGCATCATTATATCACGGACGTGTATATGTAAGGTGTAGCACTATAACTTGCGTGACAAAACGAATAGGGCGCCGACTGAGGTCTCAGTCAAGTGCCGGAGAGCGGACGTTTTTTATGTTATTCTTCTTTGATTATAATATACTGTATAATGACTTATATCCTGCTTTATCTTGGCAAAGCTAATTCAGAGTGTTTCAACGGAGCCCTCATGCAGTCATCTAAACCACAACCGCAAAAATTACGACGGCCAGTTCCGGAGAAGAAACGCATTTTCCAAAACGTATTTCCAATATTGCACTGGAAATTCCTGTTGCAAAGCTTACTTTTAGAGAATCCTTAATTCATTATCATTTTGCATCCAAATATAGTTTCCAAATATTTATTGTTAACTCCCGGTGGTATTTTTTGAAGCGCATGAATGCTGAGTAGTTAGGGAATGCTTGGAATTTATTTCCAGAAGAAATATACGGAAGTAATATTTGAGCGGAATACATGCGACATACGGACGTCATGGTCTAAGACAGCTTGCACATAACTGCGTTCTGTCATGGTATATTACCAAAAGCTGTTTCGGCGTTGTTTTCAACTGGGGAGGAGGGAGCGGGAGACAAAGTTTGTTTTGTCAATGTGCAATTCCAGCTTTTAGTTTATGCGTGCAGGGGATGATGGGAAGTAAGGTATCATATTGCTGATTATGCTAAAAAAATAAAAATGGTGGCCGTGTAAACACGGAGTGATAGCTTATGCTTGTAAATATTGAAATATTTCGGTTGTTTCGGCAGTTTTTATTGAAATTTTTCAGCATAATCAGCAATATGATACCTTACTTCCCATCATCCCCTGCACGCATAAACTAAAAACTGGAATTGCCTATAACTTATGTAGGTAGGCAATAACTTAGACTTAAATGTTTTCAAGAAATTTAATCCTATAATCATTTTGTAACGGAATTGCGCAAAACGCTATACTTTTCAAATATGAACAGACCCTATGTGAATTATGATGAACAGACCGTATGTGAAAAATGTCGAATTTGCCGTAATAAAAGGAAATTATATTTGGTGAAACGCCGTTCCTTTGACGCATGATAAAACGCAGAGATGTTATGCAGGATGCCTTGTTTGACGTCTGCACCACATTCCACAATGAAGCAACCGAGATGGATCAACAACGGACTATTAGGTCGCGGTCACACTATGAAGTGTGATATCCGCCAAAATAATGCAATTATGTTAATTTTGCCGTTCATGAATATAGAATTATTTTACAGACTGAATCCATGACCATGTTATCTTTTATTCTATTTCTGGAGCATAATATTATGTAATTAAATGATGGTTTTCTTGACCGCTAATTTATAGGAAATTCCGCTCTGGTGGCAGATTCGTAAATTATGCCGGAAAAGACTATGCTGTATCAGCACGTCTCACTGGCTACGCCATTGCCACGTCATAATACACGCTTCCGGAAAGGACATCATCTTGGCAATAAAGCCTCGTTTTCGTGATTGCGACACTTGGCTTTCACATACATCAAAATGAGGCTCAATGGCCAAGGTGCCGTACAACCTCACACCCAGGGTATTACCTTCGCTGACCCCCAGCTGCGGACCCTGGGTACGAGGTTGGGTGCCGTTAAATCCCATCTTGTATGTCAGATTTTTCAAGTCAGGCAAAATTTTATCAAACACAAAAATAAGAGAAAAAAATACACTTTATTGAACGTTTAGCAATACGGGTATATGTCATTTTTTACACTGCACAGTTAACTATACATATTTGAAATTGCAACAGGTCAACGAATAATTATGACAAATCCATCATGGAACAATTAAAGCAGAATGTCTTTGTACATTTGCCATTAGAACACTTCGAACGAGATTCGTTATCTTCGACATGACGATCAACTTTATTATTTCGCTTCATTGTCAACTTCTTATGAGGATATTGCAAACCATGTTCATTCTTTATCTCGTCAGATACTCTCTCTTCTCGGGACTTTATTTTCTCCTTGTCTGAACTGGAATCACTGCATCGACCATGTGAACCAAACTCCAAAATCTTTCGAGATGCTACAACTGGATCAGACATTCTTCGAGCCTGTTTAACACAAACTGCCATTGGACTGCGGTCAAGTGTGGTCCATTTGTGACGTGGTGATGATGGTGATTTGATGGTAAGATCTCGGAGTGGTGAAATCAGTGATGGTGATCTGCTGCTCAAACTTTGAAATGGTGAACTTAGTGACGGTGTTCTGGGAAATTTACTACATGTAGCGTAAGGATGGAACTTTGCTCGCCGTGGTGCAATCTTCAGTTGATGGTTGTTAGGACTGGTAAACCTGTCAGAATTGTGATCGAGTCTGTTCAGTTTCTCAGGAGTTGTAACTTTGGATTTTCTGTCACAGCGAGTAGTTGAGGATTCTGTTGTTGGACTGCTCTCTGAATTGTGCATCTGGGTCAACGGAGAGTTTACCAGCCGTCTATCCGTCGTAGCACATAATACATTTCTTGACTTTGATCTACAATAATCAGGGCTTCTAGTTGACGTTGAATTTGCTGATCTGACAATACTTGGCATCATATTTCCACGTTGGTTATTTTTACTGTGACCTTCATTTGACAAATAGTCTTGTTCTGTATTTTGCTTGAAAAGATCATCTGAAGGAATATGGAATAGCAAAGTATTAGAACCATCAGAAAAACCTTTCTTTGATAAACTAGGAAACAGTTTCTTAGTATAGCCATCATTATTTTGACCTGATCGAATGTTCGGTTTTGCTGGCCCCTCGTTAGTAACACAGCTAGACCTTCTCTTAAGGATGTCTTTGGTCCTCAAGAAATTAACTGAGATCTCGGGTTGGAGAATTGCACCGGGCGATTTGGAGCTGATTGGGCTTAGCAGTGATTCCTTCATATTTTGAGGTTGACTTGACAGAGCACGCGGGTGATCTGTATTGCCGAGAAAGGTATTGTTTATCAATGTTTCAGTTGGATTTGTATTCAAAGTGGACCTGATAGGACTGGGCATTGATTCTGCAGATGTACCGCTGTTTTGTTGAAATAAAGGTCGTCTTAAGTATGCTTTAGAGTCTGGTGAGGTGGTGACATTATTCACTTCAAGGTGTTTCCGTGGGGTAGAGGAACGACAGTACCCCTGGGATAACTCAGTTATTAGTGATCTTTTATTTCCAGAAATTGCTCGGGGATGCATATGTGAGGTGGAAGAATGGCAGTTTTCTTGGGATGATGTAGTGAGTGATGGGGTTTTATTTCTAGGAATTGCTCGAGGAGACAAAACCTTATTATGAACAAGAGTGGGTGGTGCGTGAACCAACATGACGTCATATATTTCAGGAGAACTACAGCATTCACTTTGTTTAATACCCTTCATTGCTGTCATCTTCGTTTTCTCAGGTATATGGAAATCATCAGTCTCACTAAGGCACTGATCAAATGAGTGTTCATTTCTTGCACCATGGTGGCTTTCTCTTGTGTCAGACTCATGTTCACTTGTTCCTGTTGACATGCATGGATAAACTTCATTTCTTGCAAAATGCTGATTTTCTCGTGTATCAGACTCATGGTCGCTCGTTGGTGTCTCATTCGTCGATCTCCCTCGTGTTTTGCAAGATGCAGAACGACGTCGTACAAGACGATATCTCCGTCGACGTTTTTTTTCTGATGATGCTTGATTATGTTCACCAAAGACCTTGGGAGATAATAACTCTGGGGTTGGTTGGAGACAACGCAAACTATCGCTGCAACGACAACTTACTCCAGAAGAAACTTGTTTAGAACCAGCAGCAGATTTCATGAAACCACAACTCCCTTCACTCTTTTGAGAAACTATTGTGTTGTGACTGGTTGATCCACCCATTCTAGAGCTGGATGATGATGGTGAACTGTACTGCTGAGTTGAGGCAGAAACATTGTTGTTTTCCTGACAAAAACCAGAATCTAAACTTTCAATTTCTGAGATTTTGCTTTTAGTATCACAAGTGAAAGTATGTCTCGATGCAAGTTCAACACCAGGTGTACTTGATCCTTTATGTCTGACAAATAGTTTCTCCACAACTAAGCCTTGAGGAACACTAGCGTGACATGTATTGGCATCGTTAAACAGTCTCTGCTTCACAGAAGATTTCCTTATTAAATTAGATTGTCTTTGAGATGGCCTTTCACTGGAAAGGTTTTTTGAATCCTTTTCATTATCGGATTCACTATTTAACTGCCTAAATACACTTGTCATTAAACGAAGACATTGTTGAACCTGAGACCACAAGTCTTTAGAAATTGTAACAGTTTCCTTTGGTTTGAAATATTCATCACTTGAATAAGATCTACCTAATACCATCTTGCTGCTTGTTTGCTCCTCTTCTTGCTCATAGTAACATTGTTTATGAGCCATGTTGTGATTGCTCGGTGGTGTTTTGGCCACATTTGTAGATTTGTTTGACTTAACATTAAATGGAGGGGTTTTTAGACCCTGCTTTGCACACAACCTTGGGTACTTTTCTCGGAAAGATTTTCCTAATTTGAAACTTTCACTGGAATCAGAATGGTCATCAGAATCATAACAACTGAAACAATAAGTAATTAAACATTTTACTTCACTGGTTATTAATTAAATACAACATACTATTTAAACTTCAGACTGAGGGGCTAGGATGTTCAAGAATTTTTTGTAGATGTTCAAGAATTATCAGTCTTCTTTCAATAGAACTGCTGAACTTTGGAATAACATACTCTCTAATTTTAAAACTTTGTGATTCAATAACTTTATTTAAAACTAAACTCACTGAACTATACTTGGCAAAACTCTTTACTTATTGCTTCCCTGGTTAATTCTTGGCTTTTATTGCAGTGTACCAATGTAAAGTGTAGGATAGCAATTAGAATGTGTTTCCTGTATTATTAATAATTAAACTTGCGCCAGTTGTAATGTTGTATTTTATAATATACATATGTATACTAAGTGTGTATTGTAATTCTGGCAAATTTAATAAATTCAAATTTATTGTTGCTTGTGAATTGTGATGTTTCTCTGAGTGTATATCCACACCAGGCAAGCTTGAAAAATATGCCTGGCCACAGTGGGAATCAAACCTACGACCTTTGGAATAACATCGTCTGAGTAACATCACAACTTTGGAGTAACATCACAAGCATCGTATTCACCTGAGTACATTACACCAACACAGAAAAAAAAATTCAAATTTATTGTTGAGAACAATGTGAGAACAGGAAAAACATGTAAACATCAGTCAATACACACTTCCAGAAAGTATAGTACCTTCACTATAGGGCCTCATTTTTGTGATATTTTTTGCTTAAAGCCAAAGTGACATACTTTCCATATGGGTGTACCTATTGGTAATCTGCAGATCTTCAAAAAAGTAACATTAAAAAACCGATGTTTAATTAACACAGCATACCTAGATTGGTTGTCTTCATCTGAAGTGCAAAAGTAGTCGCCATCTGAAGTGTCGCCATTGCGTTCATCACAACTGTTGTCATATACACCATTAGAGTCTGCTCCTAATACCTTCCACTTGCCACAGTTCGAATACTTGTAATTTTCTATAATGCAAGTGGAAAACAATTTATAGTGCTGTGCAAACTCCGGTTTTTTCACCTCCGGCCAAAAAAACTCTGGGTAAAAAAACTCCGGCTCTGGCAGAACACGTCCAGCTCCGGCAAATTTATTGTTGTAGTTTGGGCCCGCAGTAATTGGCAATAAGCTGTTGCGGTGACCTGGCCACACTGTTTTGTTATTGTAATTTTATGCAGGCAAAGTTAATACATTAAATTTGTGAAAATTTGAATTTTTCAAAGTGGAAGCACTATCTTTGTTGTTGATTTTAACACTTCACATGAACATTTCGTACTATGTCTGTGGCAAGCTTACGCAGTATCAATACGAGTATTTACTTTTTTGTCGATTGATTCAGGTTTTTTGCTGATGTCCGACAGTAGTTTGCAGCACAAATAAGTGCTGCCGGAGTTGAACAAACTCCAGCTCCGGCAAAATAGGCCAAAACTCTGGCTACAGTGCACAGCACTAAAAATAATTCTGCTATATGCTGTGGATTTGTAAAACTAAACCAGGACACAGATAACTGGTTAATTACGTTTATACATAATTATGTTTGCACTAAAATTATTTAGCATAAGGCCATATAAAAAAAAATAGTTGGTTAGCGTCCTTGGCTTTTGCCAAAAAGTGGGCGGGCGGGCGCTTTTTTTTTTAATTTTTACTAATTTTTAACGCCTTGGTTTTACTCACTGTTAGGTCCGAAACTGGATTTTCTTGCGCAGTACAGATATTTTTTATATATTTCAAAATATAATTCATACCGTCATTTTCGCACGCAATTTCGCAAATTATTAACACAATTGACTACAGTCAACAGAAATACTACATATATTAGAGCCCGTTGATCAATAAAAGTCGGGTTTTTTTAAAATAAAAAATAAAAAAAAGTCCTGAGCGGGGCCTTTTTTTGGGCGGGCGGGGACGCTAACCAACTATTTTTTTTATGTGGCCTAAAGCTGTGTTTACAAGTCAGGCAATGGCCTAGCTTTGCTAAGCCTGTTTGAAGTGTAATTAAAGAAACCTAACAACTTACTTATTATTTGCACATTTTCTGGCACGTCACAAGTGCTTAATGTCAACTCTGGTGCACCATCAAATGGATTGGAATACTAAACAAAATAATCATTTAGGGTCATCCATAATTATCAACATTTTCACAAATGTATGAAAGAATGGAAGGTGAAAATGTTGATAATAATCACCCCTTAATTAATTGATTGGTTAATAAAATGTGCCAGTTCTGATCCAAGTGCTGTCACATTCTCATATTACATAGCTATTTAATAGCTATATTAAACCGCTAACTTTTATTATGAATATCGTATTTGTATAGACTTACTTTAGCGTATATTAGTTCCAAGTCTTCGTTAAATTTATCTTGAAATCTAGAAACCATTTTATAATATTATATGTAAAAACCAGGTAATATCTAGTGCAGAAAGTGGTCAAAATATCGCTAACTCATCAAGTCGTCCGCCATGTTCATTTGACTTCGGCGCGAAAAATGCAACGTCCGCGCGAATAGTCCAGGGGAATGGGCCTTAGCAACAGACATTGAACTATAAATAAACTGGAAGGCTAACTCAGGGGGGGAAATTGAAGCCAGTGCATTTTAGTTTTTCTGAGTTATGAGCAGAAATACTCAACACTGAACGTTGGGCTATATATCAAATTGAAGCTATTGAAAAACTCTATTTGGTGTAGAAATTTCAAGACTTTAGCTAAAAGGGAAATATTGAAAAACTACAAACATAATTACCGATAATTTGCCGTTTTGTAATATATATATTATATTTATTGAGAACATTACATTATATAATTAATATTATATATAATTATATATAATTAATATTATGTATAATTAATATGAACTCAAATGGCATAAGCACAAACGAGACGCGAAGTCCCATGCAAGGTGCAAACCCCGAAGCAGCGAATACGTACATAAATATAAATACACACATACATAAAATACAAATATATAAAAGCCGCTTCCCCCTATTAGTATGACCATGAACGCAACCACCTGAATGCTTCACGGATGTGTTAGCAAAATAATTTCAAACTCACAAGCATAATGAATGCTTCACGGATGTATTGCAGGCATAATAATTTCAAACTCACAAGCATAATGAATGCTTCACGGATGTGTTAGCATAATAATTTCAAACTCACAAGCATAATGTGGTTGCATTCAGTGAACACAATAAGAGGAACCGTCTATCAAAACTACTTAAGATCTGTGGCAGGGGCAGTCCCGCACCAGTGTCCAGGTGCATGGCATGTCCACGTCAAATGTTGCCGTAAGCAAGTTAGCGTAAGTGGCTTTAAGAGATCTTTTGAAGATGGAGAGGCTGGCAAAGGTGGTAGAGGGAAGAATTTTGCAGACGTGGTTCCA
>CACRXK020000479.1:0-80777 GCA_902702795.2 Paramuricea clavata | reverse complement strand
TTGTCAAGTTCTAATGCAAATGCTGTATTCTGATTGGCTTTACGCTACTCGTTATCTAATTGTCAATGAGATAGCTAGCTAGAGCACAAACCATCTCTTTGTTGAGACAAATAAGCATTGATCACATGCAATGACAGGATAAGAGATGTGCCATCTCACCTTAACACTACATGTAGCAATTTTAATTACTTCAAAAGGAGTATGCACAAATCATGTCGATACATTGCCATTTTAAGAAAGAAAAATTACCCCCATTATAGTGTTAACTGTGTCAAATGGGTCATTTGTCCTGGATGGATAAGAGATGTGCTATCTCACCTTAACACTACATGTGGCAATTATTCTACTTTAAAATGAGAATCTGTTGCAATAAGAACTTATAATTAGGTTTAGTGTATCTTTTGACATGGTTGAGAAATAGAATTATGTTTGGGGATTTTATAATGTGAACATTATATCATAATCAATATTTTCACTCTTAAATATTAATACTCAGGACTCTCCCATTGATAGCCCAATGATAGGTAAAATTATCTCTGTCATTATACCGTAAACCTCCGACTATAAGCCCCCCTCGACTATAAGCCCTCCCCCCGAATATAAGCCCCCCGGAATATAAGCCCACCACATATACTAATGCTCAATTCATTCCAAATATAAGCCCCCCCCCCCGAACATAAGCACACCCAAATATAAGCCCCCCAAATATAAGTCCCCCGAATATAAGCCCAGTAGCCCACTACGTTATTCAACATTTTCATTGTCTTTTAATATAGCAGAGAACGATATTTAAAAACATTGTCATTGTCTTTATAGCCGACTATATGTTACATTAATCAAAGCACGTTATTAATGGATGTTTATTTTCCTGTTTATGACTGACTTGTTTATGTCTGATTTGGTTATTACTAACACAAAAGATCATCCATGTATTAGCCCCCCGTATATAACACCCCCCCCCTTGTATAAGCCCATCAAAAATCGCTTACGAAAGTATATAAGCCCAGGGCTTATAGTCGGAGGTTTACGGTATAAGATCCCCTTGGCAAATTAGATAAAAATTGTCTGGCGTTAGCCAGAATAAAACAATAAAATAAGGTATATTTGGGAACATTGCAGCTTAATGGTTAAAAATCAAATATAAAATTCGAGTTGGCAAAAATATTCATGAAACACCAGCTCAGGTCCAGCTGTGTAGTGTATACTGTATCTCATCTCACAGACAGTATTAATAAAATAAATTCCATCGTTCAGTAATCAATATAAAACATTACCGTTTCGGTTTGCCATTGAAATTTAATGAATAAAGTATTGTTGGTCTGTGTTGTTGTGCGTAATTTAAATAGAATGCACAAAATCTTGCATTCCTATATGTATATGATATAGTTGAGGTTGGGCATTTAACAGCCATTTCCCGATTTTCCACCTCAGGTTCTAAAATACTTGTCTTTATAATTGAAATGAAAGCAGTAAACGCAAGATAAATCAGACAAAACTACAGTACTTGTAAATCAAAACGCGTGTAAGTTTTATTAACTGAGACTGCAATGGCAATGAGAATAGTCTCAGCATAATGGCGATAAATACGACAATCGCAGACAACAATCATTATTATATATCAATAGTCAAAGTCGCATTTTTCTAGTGTTTTATTGGTTGAGAGCATATCACGTGAGAGTGACGAAATTAGGCTGTCTCCCTCGCAAAAGCGCGAGAGGGACATAATACGTTATCGACCGGCGAATAACAAAAAAATCACGTGCGCCATCACGTGAAGATGCGACCTTTGGACATGCCTAGTACGTAATTAAAACTTTCGCTTTAAGTAACTGCAGTGTAGCCAGTGTTTAATATAACGTTTTAACAATAAAATATTTCATGTATTTACGTTCATTTGTTCTTTAATTTGTTGTTTCTTTGACTATTGATATATAATAAAACACTTATTTACTGAGACCTTGGGAAAGCAGTTTGTTTTGTGGACCCTCGACCGTCGATGTTTCCCTCGGCTTCGCCTCGGGAAACATCGACGGTCTCGGGTCCACAAAACACACTGTTTCCCTCGGTCTCAGTAAATAAGTGATAATTATAATTCTCGCATTATTATAACAACTCACCTTATTCCTTTCGACGTTTATCACATCTTTGAAGTTACAGGCGAACTAATTCTAAAGCATTGACGCTGTGAACCACACGTTTTGAATTGCATTGGCGGCCAGACCTTTGTTATTCAAATACAAACAGCAACCTTGCTCGCTTCTTCCTCACACTGTTTTAAAGCCATCTTTATGCTTGAAATATGAATATACTAAAGCCATTTTAATCAGTTTGTATCGCTTCCATCGCACTGACACTTAGAAGCAATCCTAATAGAACCCTCGCACCACAATTATAGCAGATATATTCCCATACAAACGACCACAAACTATAATGCCAGTATTGATGTGAGAAGAAGGTATTAGATTTCACGGCGGCGCTATCCTCATTGGTTGAAAGCTCGATCATGCGGCGCGCGAATATTCAAATATTTCGGCCTCATTGTGTGTTATCTTCATATTGTGTTACTGCTGCTGCAAATTATAGCGTGTTATAATATTTGAAATGCGAAATTTTGAGGTCCAATTTTGCCAGTTTCCAATCTGTATGATGAAATGCATAAACATACATGACACATGCATGTGACTTGGGAACTATTTCTGTTAATTTATTATTATGTCTAGTTATTAACTTCTGAATTCAAATGTTTCATTTGTGAAATGGTTTATAATTTGCCAGTAAATTAATATGCGGCTGTTTCATGCTACCAGTAAATAATATTCGGATAAATATTTGCCAATTAATTAATTTGGCGAAATACCTGTAATCGGCCAGCCCTAGCCTGTGACGGTAGACCAGGCTCAAAACGTGTGTTTATAGACCGTGTTATACTGTAAAAGTGTTTTAGTTGAAGAATATATGTTATTCTAACTGCACATGCAAACAGTTTTAACACCACCAAAAAGGTGCTATTTTAACACCCGTGCTCTGTGCTAATTTAACACCACCAAAAAGGTGCTATTTTAACACTCGTGCTGCGTGCTAATTTGACACCACCAAAAAGGTGTTATTTTAACACCCATGTTCTCACTCCACAAACAGTGCTAATTTAACACTGGGGAATACAAATTCTTAACACCACTTATGGTGTTATTTTAACACCAAGAATTTAGCACCAGAAACCGGTGTTATTTTAACATCACCTGTCCTTAAGTGGGTGTTATTTTAACACCTCTAAAGTGGTGTTAAACAATTTGAGTGTTAAATTAACACTTTGCAAAATATTTTTATTTATGTCGTGTTAAATTAGCACCGAAAAATGGTGCTAAAATAACACCTTTGTTTAACACCACCAGTTGGTGTTAATCTAACACCACCCGAGGTGCTATTTTAACACCCTGAAATTAACAGTGTATATATATATATATATATATATATATATATATATATATATATATATATATATATATATATATATATATACTAATATGTTAAGGTGAAAATGTTCTCGAGTGTGTATTATATAATTTCCATACCCAGCGTAAGCAAAAAGATAAAGTCTGCCGCGGCTGGGTCTTGAACAAGCGACCTTCGAATTACTAGATCGATGCTCTACCAACTGAGCTACACGGTCAGACGGATTTAAGACTGGAAATTATGAAATATATACTGAATGTCATAAACATAATCGTTTATATTAATTCAGCATCGAACAATACTAGTTCTGCAAGTGTTAGTTGAGTTGTGTAATTGTACACTCCGAATATGTTAAGGCGAAAATGTTCTTAATGTTCTTATTCCTTATCCTTTTTCATAATTTCCAGTCTTAAATCCGTCTGACCATGTAGCTCAGTTGGTAGAGCGTCGTTCTAGTAATTCGAAGGTCGCGGGTTCAAGACCCAGCCGCGGCAGGCTTTATCTTTCTGCTTACGCCGGGTATGGAAGTTATATAATACACACTCGAGAACATTTTCACTTTAACATATTACGGAGTGTACAATTACACATAGTTAATATAGAAGACCGGGTTTGGAAGGCCGGCAAACTTCAAAGCAACACGTGACCAAATGGGATACCATGTTACAAAGTACGTCACGTGACAGCTTATAGTGCATTCGAGCTGCAATTCATAGTAGAAACTTATAGAAAATAGAGGGATGTTTGTCTAAAATCACCATTTTCTCGTCTCATACGACGTCTATGGAGCCATGCGGCATTGAATACATGGAGATGGACGAAGAGAGTTCTTTGCCATTTTATGAAGGCAATGGAGCCTATAGTTCGGGTTTTGAAGACGATTTTGAGCAAACTCTTGCTAATGCTTGATATGGACTTCGAGGTGGTGATGATCGAGGTTCAAAATTCTCATGAAGAGGTGAGTTAAATATCAAAATAACTTATAAAAGTAAGCCGTGCCTTTTCAATAACCTCACCTATAATTTAACTTGAATCTAGGTTGAAGGAAATAAGCAATTCCCTTGCGAAGTTTGTGAGAAAATTTGCAAGTCAAAGGGTGGTCTAACAAAACATCAAATCCTTGTGAAGCTTTATATTATAAATTAAAAGAAAGAAGAGCAAAGAAAACTTTCTAAAGGCTAGGGGTTTTATGGCAATACAAACGCCCATTGGCAACAATATTTTCATCCTTATCCTGACAAGATTGAGCAACCATTTGACTCTGAGGTAATTGTTTTCTGAGTTTCTGACATAGTTATATTTATTAGTTTGACCTAGCTAGCTAGATGGTGTATATCTGGAGGTAGTGTATTTCAATAAGGTCTTTAAATTGTATAATATATAATACTGGTCAAACCTATATAAAGTTCCCTCAAATTATGTAATAATTTTAAAATACAACTACCTTGTACCCACAACCATCTTGGTTTCCAAAAGGTAATGGACCAGAGTAATACACCTGGGTAGAAATATAGTAGCTCAATTTACCCAGTGTATTAGCATTTATTGTGTTTTTATTAACTTATTTTAGGAAGAAGTTTCTGTATCATCACAAAAGCTTGGCCATTGACCTATTTGGCTGGTTATGTCATGAACTCACGATAAGATCTTTGTATCGAAAAAGCAAAAATTGTTCCAGGTGGCACTCCCAGAGAAACAAAGAAATTCAAGCCTTGATGTATTCAATGCGAACTGCAACAGAGGACAATGAGTACATTTAATCGTTGTGGTGGCCTTTGGTCAACTCATTTATGGCTTGTAAGTGTAATGGAAGTTAGTGAGTTAGTTTTTAGTAAGCACACGAATAAAGACAAGGTCACTTGTCTCCCAGTAGACAAAATAGTGAATGAAGTATTGGCTTCTTCCCTTGTGAAAAGCTTGTGGTGCAATATTATTGCAAATTATGATATGGAAATCTCTAAAGAATGTCAGTTCCTGTGTTTAGAAAATATTGTAAAGTTATATGTTACTGTTAGATGTTTTCATTTGCCAAAGATACTGTAAATAATGTGTGACTAGTGAAGTGATGTAATTAATCAATATTAAATGTATTCCTTGAACCCTTTTGCCACCAAAGAAGTACATTAGTTTTTTTAAGATCACGTCTTTAAAATGTTATTGCATTTGACCAAATGTCCAGCTTAAATATAATCTAGGGTATTGAAAAACCATAACCAGTCACTGTCATCACTGTGCTGTCACACATGGTATGTGACACATTTGAAGTGCATGATCACATGATCTACTGAAATCTAGCAGGTTTCTAAATTAGCAATCCAACCTGAGGTTTATGAATATTTGATGTTTGGATGATTTTTATAGTTTAATTAATTTTATGAGATGTATTTTGTATGATTGTCGTAAGTAAAGGAGTCCAATATAGTTAATTAAAAATCTGCTAAATTTTATGAGATTTTAGCACGTCATGTGACAAGCATCTACCAGGGTCTTTTCTCCCCAAAAGAAAAGATCCTGGATACAAGGTTGGTCGAGACATTGTTACTAAAATATTTATTGCAACTGAATGCTAAATGTAAATATTTTTTAGTAGGTTTTAATTGCAAATATTTATATAGTGATGAAAAAATATGTACACTAATTAACTACTACATTTCAGTTTAATTAATTAAAGGGTATTATTATGGAGTAAATCTAGCATTATTTGAAAGAGATACACTTAAATACTGATTGGATAAGAATGAGTATTTAACACTCCTTGTGAAGTGCTACATCACCTTTCACTGTGGTCAGCTTATAAGCAATCCTCCCCAAGCTAACTGATTCAGGGACAAATATTGCTGTTTAGCCACTCATAATGAAGCATAATCTTACTAATATACTGTAGCACTTCATGGGAGTGGTAATAGACCTTAAAAGTGCTTATATCACACAATTTTGAATCAATATAAACATTAGGTATATTTGTCCTGCATGTTTCCCACATTGCATTGCAATTTATTGTTTAGCACTGATATGATTTACTTAACCCATTCAGTAACATTGTGCCCTGATGGGCTCTACTTTACTCTGTCTAATGCCAGACTATTTTACTCTGTTTAACACCAGACAATTTTATTTGTCAAGGGTAGAGTGTTGGTGTTTAATGGTTAAGCACTTCTAAGGTACTGTTAATTTTGAAAATTCTTAACAAGGTAAACTATTAGGTCATTTTTGTGGCATGAAGTACATATTGGTGTCAGCACTAAATTGCTTCAAAGTTATATCATGCATAGCTAGATCAAGCAAAATTATAATGAGCTTTAGCTCATTTGTTTTAACAGCATGGAAATTCTCTAAATTTAACCCTTTAAGTGGCAATGTACCCAGATGCACCCTACTTTATTATTTTACTCTGTCTATTACAGTAATGCCAGATGATTTTACTTGTAGCACTGTGCACAATACAATAGTACCTTCATAAGAAATGTTCAATATGTCTACAGACTACAAGAGTTCTCGCAAAATGATAAATATTTTGCATTACTTGTACTATTGTTCTCGTAACATGTTCAAGATCACTATTTCTTGATTGTTTTATGTTCTTCTCTTTGGGCAATGACTCCTCACTGACATTACACATTTACACCACTTGCTTCGCTTTAATACCAGAATGCCGTCCAGAATTGAAACATTTCCTTGAATGGATTGTCAGCTGCTGTTGGGTTTTACAGTAAAATATCATTCCTTCTCCCTTGTGCTCGCTGGTATTAAACCGAAATACTCTTAAATATCATATATCATCCTGGCAGAACCGTTCTGTGAGCACAAACTCAAGTCCTTCGCTCAACAAAAACCTTGTCAGGGCAACAACTGAATTTACAGTCTCTTTAATTGATAGTCCAGTAAAGGTTTGGGCAATCTTATTACTGCCTGGTTTTGCCTGGTAGATATAAGTTGTTCTCACGTTATTGCCTCTTTCGCACAGTTTTAGCTCATTGCTTACGAAAAAAATAAGAATACACGTACGACAATCAATGTATTTCAATATTAGGATGTTTCTCGAAAACATGCAGCTCGCCTTTAATATCGATCTGACGACGTAAACTTTTGTCCATATGTCGATTCTTTGTAATTATGTTTCCTAACCCAAGCCTCTCGAGCTCTAGTTGATAATTCGTCTTTGCCAGACGGAATTCGAAAGATTCCGAGCCCAACATGCTTTCTGCTTGTTCCACAACCAAATATTGAGCAATTGGCTCGAGGCATTGTAAAAAAATCGCCAAACCAACAGCTTTTTTCGCTTCGCATGTCATGGTATAAATTCGACACTCATTGTATAGAATTACTATGGCCATTGTTTACGATCTTGCACGCAATGCACTATATGTTCCACGTGACCGAAAATCCAACATATTTCGTCACGTGACCCAGCCTTCCAAACCCGGTCTTCTATATTAACTATGAATTACAAAACTCAACATAACACTTGCAGAACTAGTATTGTTCGATGCTGAATTAATATAAACGAGTATGTTTATGACATTCAGTATATATTTCATAATTTCCAGTCTTAAATCCGTCTGACCGTGTAGCTCAGTTGGTAGAGCGTCGATCTAGTAATTCGAAGGTCGGGGGTTCGAGACCCAGCCGCGGCAGACTTTATCTTTCTGCTTACGCTGGGTATGGAAATTATATAATACACACTCGAGAACATTTTCACCTTAATATATATATATATATATATATATATATATATATATATATATATATATATATATATATATATATATATATATATATATATATATATATATATATATATATATATATATACAGGGTGTATCAAAAAAAGCGCAATCCTCGACTGAAATGTAAATTGCTAAACAAATAATAGACGAAAACGTTAAAGTTTACATTCATTTTAAAGCGTAGCCATTCAGCTTTCTAACAGTGGGTTGTTTCTTAAATTTGACTCATTGGTTCGCGGCTAATAATACTTTACGTTATTGCGATTGGAGATTAAAAAAATTGAGATGAAATAACAAATCGTTCTCATGAAAATAACTGATTTTTTCATTAAAACAAGAAAATGTTGCATTTTATAAATGGATTGTAACAATAAGTATAATTACGGCTTTTCTTCCACTATTTTTAACTCAGTTTTAAACTTCAAATGCGATATAATTTTGGCTTGGACCATCTAAGCTGACTGACATCAGCTTGCTATAATTTCTGTTTACATTACATCGCAATTCGATGACACTCTGGCTCAGACACCAGAATGTTTTGACGATTTTTAGCATTCGTTTAGGATTTTCAAACAACCTGGTCTCTTTTAAAATACTTTTAATTTGTTCTCACGTGGTTTTCCAGATGCAGTGACGACAACATTAAAGTTTAAAGAAGAAAATTCTAACATTTAAACCGACTAAACAATGACATAGTAAACTTGCATAATTAAACAGCAACTAAAAATGATAGGTTTTACTAAATCTTTTCCTGTGCAATTATTACTAGCATTGGAGACAAGAATAATAGTTTGTTTGAAAGAGAAAAGAACAGGCTTTGAAGTAAGCCTAAAAGCGTTTAACTAGATATCGTATTTCGAAAGTTATTAAGCACAAAAGATGAATTGCGTTTATTTTGATACACCCTGTATATATATATATATATATATATATATATATATATATATATATATATATATATATATATATATATATATATATATATATATATATATATATATATATATATATATATATATATATATATATATATATATATATATATATATATATATATATATATATATATATATATATATATATATATATATATATATATATATATATATATATATATATATATATATATATGTATAGTGAATCAACAACACTTCTCCGATCAAGTTCAATAACATATTAATATAAATAAATCAGAAACTAAACTTTTTTATTACAACATTTATTCTAATCCAACGTTTCGGGGCATGCCCCTTCATCAAGGATGAATAACGAAGTCAATGGCCTAATGTCCTTTATATGACCCTATTAATTTTATACATCAATTAATCAAAATCTCTCATAGATCCCCTATATGAGAGATTTTGATTAATTGTTGTATATAATTAATAGGGTTATATAAAGGACGTTAGGCCATTGACTTCGTTATTCATCCTTGATGAAGGGGCATGCCCCGAAACGTTGGATTAGAATAAATGTTGTAATAAAAAAGTTTAGTTTGTGATTTATTTATATATATATATATATATATATATATATATATATATATATATATATATATATATATATATATATATATATATATATATATATATATATATACTAAAAAGGGTTAAATATAATCTTAATATGTCAACACTGATATGCTTATATAAAAGTCTGATTAGACCTTTAATGGAATATGTAGATGTAATATGGGATGGATGTAGTATAGAGGAAGCAAATCGTTTAGAAGCAGTCAGTACGAATCAGCTCGCATTTTTAGTGGTGCAATAAGGGGAACAAATAGAAATCGTCTATTGAAAGAACGATCTAACGATAATTTAGCTAATATATTTCTGAAAACTGAACGATTTAAAAAATCATTCCTTCCATCGGCAATAACTGCTTGGAATGATCTTGATCAGGATTTGCGATATTTAGAAACGCTGTCTTCCTTTTAAAATTACTTCATGTATTATATGTACTGTGGACAAAAATATATATAACGCAAAGTACTATGCATCACTAAATATAGGTATAGCTCAATACTGGATACCAGACTCAGGCTTGGTAACTGTGCGCTTAATTTTCACTTATATAGAAATAATTGTGCAAATTCACCTTTTTGTGAATGTCGATGAGGTGAAATGGAAACTGTTGAACATTACTTTTTATATTGTTCTCGATTTGCTGCCCAACGTGAACAATTGCTCTCACTTCCTGCGCGGCTGCTCCATCCTATGTGGATGAATTTATCAGATAATCGGAATATTGGAATACTTTTAGATGGATCGGAAAATCTTGGGCATGAAGATAATGTGAAATGAATGCAAAATGTCCAATTATTTATTCTAAATGCAAAGCTGTTTCAGGCCGAATAACTCTTTTTAAACTTGTTTTGTAAAACAATGGTGTGGTAAATTCTTCCATATAAATTTCTAATAATAATATTAGAGAAGTTGAGAATGAATACCAGTTGTTCTTCCACACTATGATTATTTGATCTTTGCTTTGATGTAATTCTTTTTGATGTAATCCTTTTTGTTTTGATGTAACTAACTTTGTAAATAATCTGACATAATCTCCCTTGATGAGAGATGCTCTTGGAGAAAATGTCTGTAACAAAATATGTTTAAATAAAATAACAATTACTGTTTCAGTTTCGTTCTTACCATCACAGGAATAGCCATCACCACTGTATCCAATATCGCATGTACATGAATAAGATCCTTCGGTGTTGTTACATTTGGCATTGGTGTGACATGGTGAGTCTATGAGGCATTCATTCACATCTAAAAGAAATTTATGTGAGGTTTTGCATTGTCCATGCACATATCTGGTTTCTAGTTCCTCTAACTGATATAATAATTACAATTTCGGTTGTTTGCATACCATCGCAAGAAAATCCATCACCACTGTATCCAGAATCACATGTGCATGTATAAGATCCTTCTGTGTTGTTACATTTTGCTTTGGGATGGCATATTGAATTGGAGAGACATTCGTTCACGTCTAAATGAAATTTATATCAAGTTTTCAACTAATCGTACGAGGTATTTGTAGATGGAAATCACAAATGGAATTTTTATCACTTTATAAATCCTAACCAGGAGCAGTTGCAAAAAACGAAACAATCATTCCTCTTCCAAGAATCGAACATTCGGCCCTGTGAGTCCCGTTCAGCGCTGTAATCAACTGAGGTAAAGAGAAACAGTTGCGGAGCTCTCACCAGAAGTTCTTGTATAAAAATGTATGGGCAATGAAATTTGCCTTCCAGGAAATATTCATATTATATTTTACTGAGTTTCAAAGTTTTTGCAATTGTTTTTCTCACCGGGCAAGCAATTTTCGTATTGTCCGTATAGGCAATACGGGAAAATCGTGCCTCGTCAGCAGGCAATCAAATTACCCCATTAACCAAAACAAATGCTTGCCATATAATAAGATGTTTTATTTTTGGTAACGTTGCTTTTTATAATATAATGGTATGGAATGAAGGTTCCTTGTCTATATACTGTTCGTGGATTTAACACCACAGTCCTGGTAAAATAAATTAGCCCATGCATCTTCAGCAGTATATTGGTTTCGTAGCCTACGTTTCTCATTGAATCAAGATGTGCTTTCCAAACAGTAATTACCTAATACGGTGAGCTACATGCATATATAAGGCATTGCAATAGAGGTTGGCATCGTAAAGTGAATATTAGAAATATGGAATTGTTTTAGGGTTCTGTAGACAATGAGCATAAGTGTAGCTATTAGCCAAGTTGGCATAATGTGATATATATTGCACAGCCATTAACTGCGATACAGATATTATGATAATCCTTTCATGCATGTTTTTGATAACCTTAGAGATTTACATAATATTTCGTGATCATTTACCATACATCCAACTTTAAAATTGGATTAATATTTGTCCCCAGGTCACACTCTATATTTGATCGTATCGATACAAGTTTGTTATTGATATTTCTGTTGGCTATATTTTCAGGTGATTGTCCTTTTAATAAGCATTATTTCGAATATTTGAAGATATCTGAACGAAACTAATTTATTCAGTCATACATTCATACTATTAAGTAATTTTACAAACACATTAAGATATAACTGTGCTCACCAGTAAACGTTAAAGCATTTCCTGAGCTCGTCTTCTTAAGCTGAAATGGTCCCAGGGATGTCTCTTTGTTTGCAGTATTCAACTGTGCTTCCAACTCTGAGTTTAAGCTATTTGACGTAAGTCCAATAGTTGTTGGGTCAAAAAGTGCTAGATATGTGATGCCAACAGATCCTTTCCTGATATGAAAGATACACAGTAATACTTTAATTTTAAAGTTTGAAGTTCCTATACAGGTATATTAGGACACGAATAAAATACCAATAACCATGCAATTGCCGTCTCTCTTTATCCTTTCATTTTCAAGATTCACAAACACTGGAAAAAGAATTTAAAACTCATATGGCCATAGAATGGAAATTGTATGGACCTTTATTGGAAATAGAATGGATTTTGATTACCGTATCAATTTTAAATGTATATTTCCATACTATGGATATAGTATAGAAATAATATGAATATACTAAGGATTTAGTGGTGCAATTGCAAATTTCATAGCGTGGATTTTTCATTTTTTCCCCAGTGAAAGCTCGTCATATTATGGCCCTGTTCGTGATACCTATAATACTTATTGATGAAGCAGTAGTCCTTCAACGAAACTATAGCTCTATATAACTATATCGCCCACTAATGTATCCTGAAATCACTATTTGACCCTTTTAAAAGGTAAATTTAGTAAGACACTTTATATAATAACTACAAGTGAAACACGCAATTTGATTGGTCAACAGCCATGTGAGAACTGCACATTTCATCAGTAATTTTAATCAAGTCAAGCGTCGTTTCACTGTAGTAATTTTATAAAACAATTACCGAATGGTTTTCCCATGCAGGATAGCATGATCCATGCACTTGGGATGTTGCTCGACTTTCGGAAAGCGTAAAAATACACTCGCCTACGGCTCGTGTATTTTTACGTTTTCCGAAAGTCTCGCAACATCCCGCGTGCATGGATCACGCAATCCTGCACGGAAAACCATTCGGTATTCCTTTATTCACTTTTCTCCAGGTGCCGCCACATTGAATTTGTTTATATAATTTGTCTTTGGCTAACAGGGTTGTAATCACAACAGAAATTGCATTATATATATATATATATATATATATATATATATATATATATATATATATATATATATATATATATATATATATATATATATATATATAAATTAAGGTGGCTCCCTAGGGTTTTTTAATTTACTACACTATAGTATTCAGGAGACTCCTGTTTCTTTACTTTACATGACATGAAAACGAAATTTATTGGACACATTGACAATGTTCTCCTGAACATTGCAAATTGCTACTTTTGTGTTAAAAATATGTTGTCATGGCAACAGCATGCTTAGAATAAAGCTCAAAATTTGTCTTTATCATGTCATTTTAAAAAGTTCCTTCGGTGAAATTCTTTAAAACTTTGCATAAAAGATAATACTTGTATAATGATTTTTTTCCCTCAATTTAAAAAAATTAAATCGATACGTTTCTTAGAAAATTTAAAAAACGTCAAAAATGAATATTAAACATTTTCCCTTCGATTTAATTTTAAGAAAAAAGGATATTGCACTTGTTGTACCGATATTAAAAAATGTGCAAAGTTTTAAAAAATTTTACCGAAGGAAAACGGAGAAATTTGGGTTTAATTTTGGCAATTTTTACTAGATTTTTACGCGAACAATTTAATACCCCAACTGACGTGTACATGCATTCTTCATAAAACAACAAGGCATGACTTTTTTGAAATCACAAAATATAAATTATGTTCGATATACTGTTTATAACTGTGTCGGTTAATGGTCAACTAAGCGTGGATTATACATGTAAAAATGGCAAAGATATTTACATAATTACTGGTTATGACTTCTTGGTATTAATTTTAAAAATGTTTGTCAAAATTCGTCCCGTGCGAGTTAGTACTATCGTCGGATGTTTTCGCAAAATGCCCGTTCAAATTTCAGTTTTTATAGCGGTATGTTTGGAGTTTCGGCCCTGCTCATTTCACCCGTAGAGGGCTCATTATTTAAGTAATCTTTATTGTCATAAGTGCTGCTAGATTGTGGAGAAAACACTGCAAATTCTTGAGGAAACTTTATACCATATCCCAATGTTCGCGATCGAACCTCGCGTACGGCGGTTCAAAAAACATCCAGAATACCGCTTGAAAAAAAAACAAGTTTACATTATCTTCTTTTGAAACATCACATCCAAGTATCGTTTTGGCTTTTAGAACTCTTTTATGCTTTCAACTAAAGCAAAGTTCACACTTTTGTTTCAAAAAAGAGTTCCATATAAAACACAACGTCCGTTCGTATTTTGAAGTCACACGAGTTTAGTTTACATATATACGAAGAACGTAACCCCCGGAAATAAAACCCTAGGGAGCCACCTTAAGGTACAACAAATCAACAAAATCCACTAGGCATCTTTATTAGTAAATAGTTTCATACCACAGTATGTGGCACTCTTCAGATAAATTGACCTAATGACTATAGACTAAAACTTACAAGCTAGGTTATATGTACAAGTGGATGAGACATGAAACTAATCCTATTTACAAAGCACGCGATTTAATAAACATGTTATATGATAAGCTGACAGGACGCGGAAAGATTAACACACTGCGGTATATTTAAATGTCTAGCTTTTAAATGTTACTTAAAAGGATTTTTTTATTATGCCTACATGCCGATACTAACTCATTACGTTTGTTTAAAGTGGCCATTTTGGGCTTTGTAAATAGGATTAAGTTTCATGTCTCATCCACTTGTACATATAACCTTGTAAGTTTTAGTCTATAGTCATTAGGTCAATTTATCTGAAGAGTGCCACATACTGTGGTACGAAACTATTTAGTAATAAAGATGCCTAGTGGATTTTGTTGATTTGTTGTACCTTAATTTAAATATGCTCTGGTTTTCCATTGAGCACTTTGCCATACGTTTTTATAAGCAACAAAACCAAATTTTATATATATATATATATATATATATATATATATATATATATATATATATATATATATATATATATATATATATATATAATATATATATATTGAACACACTGAGTACAGTCTTGAATACGTCTTTATTTCCATGATATAACTGCCATTTTACTTTACATTTCAATCCTTGACGACGATTCAACTACAAAATGAACATAAACTTAATACGCGATACAAACGATCGCCTAAATAATAAATAATGTATCCTTTGCTATTAAATGGAATATGAATGTTATATTCCATGATAACTGTATTTCGCCCACATAAACAATAAATAAAACGGCAGCAAATTAAATAGATAGACACGATATTCTGTAACATTTGAAGTGTGAAAATATTATTCAAAACAAAAACGTATATAAAACGTAAGAAACTTCTCGCGCCTGCCAAAAACATCCCAATACTTCATGACAACCACTTGTCGCAACATCCCCGCCCCTGCGAAAGAACCACTTTCCTTCACCAGCAATTTCTTGCAATACTTGCGACATTATTTTACTCCGTGTCATCATGCAGAAGACTGCTCTAAAAAGTATAGCTTCGTAATGGTTCCGACCCACATAGTTGATCTCATCTTCACCTTAGCCGATCTCACTCGATTGTCCTTGCCTGTATGGACTTCTACGACTCCGGCCAACGGGCATTGTCTTCGGTGCACGTTCTCCTCAGCAACCATCACCAGGTCCCCGGGATGCAAATTGCGTCATATTTTGTTGTACTTTCGTCTCTCCTGCAACAGTAGCATATACTCATTTAGCTACATCTTCCAGAAAAGGTATGGCATGTACTGCACTTGCCAAAAAAGGTCTGGCATGTACTGCACTTGTTCCAACGCCTCTTGCAATAACAGTCGGATTTTTCAAAAAACCCGGGTGGTAAGTTCGGGTTAGATCGTAGTAACAACAGGTGGTTTGGTGTCAGTACGTATAAATCGTAAGGAAGATCACTTACAGATGTTAATGGGCTACCATTTAGAATTCCTTCCGCTTCAACGATCAGAGTTCTCAGCGTCTAGTCGGAGACTACCCGTTCTTGCATTATTTTCTTTGCTGGCAGAATCGCGGGTGATACCAGTCCTAAGGGATCGTACACCGACTTGGTATAGACCACCCAATTCTCCAAGAGAATTATTAAATCTATTTGAAAACACAATCGATCGAATCGATGCTGAAAACTCTGAATTATACTTTCTTGGAGACCTAAATTGTAATTTAACTGCACAAATCTCTGATGCAAACACTTCTGATTTGTTAAATATCCTAGACACTTATGGTCTGACACAATTAATCTCTGAACCAACTAGAATAACACCAGTTTCACAAACCTTAATTGACCTATGCATTACTAATTACCCAGAGAAAGTGACTTCTTCCGGTGTCCTCTCGCTGGGTATAAGTGACCATTCACTTGTCTATATGATTCGCAAATCTGGATACCCAAAGACAACAGGAAGGACCATTAAAAGGAGAGATTTTAAACACTTTAATGAGACAAACTTCCTTGATGGTCTTTCCCAGCTAAATTGGGATGTTATTCAAAATTATGATGATCCAAACGACATGTGGAGAGTTTGGGTTGACATGTTGATGAACGTAGTGAATAAACATGCCCCAATAAGGGAGACTAGAATTGGTAAAAAACGATCTTCTTGGATCACTCCTAATATACTACAACAAATGCGTTCAAGAGATTATTTTAAAAAGAAGTTTGAAACCACTAAAGATATTTCTACTTGGAATTTGTATAAGAAAGCTAGGAACGAAGTGAACAGCAATCTGAAACAATTGAAACGTGACTATTTCAGTACCAATCTTGACTTAGCAAAAAATGACCCGAAGAAAACCTGGAATCTTATAAATCAACTTAGTTCTCGTAATGTTAGCAAACGCTCTACTGTTAATAGAGTTGACTTTAATGGTGCAGAAGTAACCGATACGCATGAAATAGCTGAGGCATTTAACACACATTTTACCGAGATAGGTGAAAACCTGGCTAAAAGTATTCCTATAACTGATGTCAATCCAATATCTTATATTAACTCTACAAATAGTGTGTTTTCCTTCAAGACAATTGAGATTAACTATGTTAAAGATTTGCTTGGAAGGATAAACACAAAAAAATCTAGTGGTCCCGACAACATTTCATGCAAATTACTAAAGTTAGCTAGGGATATTGTATCCCCTTCCCTGACGCATATATTTAACAAATCACTTTGCACTAGCATATACCCAAAAGAATGGAAAATCGCCAATGTCACACCTATCCATAAAGATGGTGCCAAACACGATCTCAACAATTATCGTCCAATCTCAATTATTTCAGCCGTTGCAAAATTATTTGAAAGTATTATTCACGACCAATTTGATTACTATTTAACGTGCAATAAATTACTGAATAAATGTCAGTCTGGATTCCGAACAATGCACAGTACGGTCACTGCACTGCTCGAAACAACGAATAGGTGGTCGATAAATATCGACAATGGACTACTCAATGGTGTAGTTTTTATCGACTTAAAAAAAGCTTTCGATACTATTGATCACGCAATTCTTTTGGATAAACTTGCTCAATACGGGGTTGATGAAAACGCATTAACATGGTTCCATTCTTATCTAACCGATCGTACACAAAGATGTTGTGTAAATGGACATCTATCTAGTAATCGACCAATCACTTACGGTGTCCCCCAAGGTTCAATAATAGGTCCCCTTTTATTCTTGGTCTATATCAATGACTTGCCAAACTGCCTGAATAATGGCTTATCGAGTATGTACGCGGATGACACAAATATTAGCTTTCAAAGCTCTAATCTTTCTGATCTTGAAGAAATTATGAACACCGAGCTGAGTAGTTTAAACACCTGGCTCAATGCGAACAGATTAAGCTTAAATATTACTAAAACTGAATTCATGGTCATTGGCTCTCGACAGAGGCTGATGTACCATGATGTTAACAATCTTAATATATGCGTAGATAACACTCAAATTAAAAGAGTACAGTACACGAAATCCTTAGGTGTAACAATTGATGAAAATTTAACTTGGAAGAACCATATTGATACTATCTGTAAAAAAGTATCCTCAGGAATTGGTGCCCTCAAACGAGTGAGGCGATTTGTAAACAGGGAAACTGCAGTGAAAGCGTACAAAGGCTTAATTGAGCCTTACCTTAATTACTGCTGCCCGGTTTGGGACGGTATTGGCAGCGAGCTGAGCAGTAAGTTACAAAAGTTACAAAACCGTGCTGCTCGTATGATCACGGAAAGCACATATGAAAACTCCTCGAATTCTTTACTGCAGGAGTTAAACTGGCACCAGTTATCTCTTAATCGCAAAAAGCATAAAGCAATTCTTATGTATAAAACTATAAACAAGAGGGTACCGGAATATCTACAAGACATACTTATTTCGCGATCTTGTCCTTACAGATTGAGAAACAATGAAAATACATTATTTGTCCCTAAGCCACATACAGATTATCTAAAGCGCTCACTCAGCTACGATGGAGCTGTTTTATGGAATAGTTTACCAACTGAACTTCGTTCGGCGCAATCTCTTAGTGCTTTTAAACGAGGTCTAGAATGTTGGTTAGCTTAGATTCACACACGGCAATCATGTAAATCAGTACTGTTCTGTCTTTTGTAAATAGCATTTGTATTTTTTTTCCCTTTTTCTCCTTTTTCTATACTTTATATACATCTATATTATGTAAATTTTTACTGATGATTCTACCGTGTCAAAATAAAGTTTATAATAATAATAATAATAATAATAATAACGACCCTCGGCGGGTTATCGGATTTTTCTTCGGCGCGATTTTAAAGCTGAACGCGTCTTGCTCAACATGCCACTGGGCACCAAGCGGTCGCTCAATCGGCAGTTCGTCGTCTAATTCTAGGTCTATAACGGAAGTAGCACGTTCGCTTCCAGGAATGCTTTGAATAATAATAGATACTATGAATCACATCCTTTGTGTTGCTCAGCCATTTCGTGAGACGAGACCCACCCTTCGCCATCGCTTTAGCAGCTTCAATGTTAGCCAAACTCTTTAAGCAGTCGTCGACCTAAAGGCTTCGTTTCACGGTATGGCTAACTGCTTCGTCAAATCTATCCTTGTGGTCATCGGCAGTCTTCCTCAAGCAGAAACTTGGCAACTAGGGGACGTCGTACTTCCGAAAAGGTGTACTTGCATACAGTAATCGACAGGTTCTTTTGATAGGTCATCGTTCGGCTACCAAATTAGAAACCTCAAAGCATCGTGACCGTAAGGACCCGCTCGTACCTGATGAAACATTCCCTCAATATCGGCGACCAATGCCACAGGGTGTTCGCGAAATCTAGTAAGCACAACAAGGTTATTCGTTTGATCTGGTCCGGGAAGAAGTTCGCCATTCACGGAGGTGCCATTGAACTGATCGGTATAGTCAAACACTACTCGGATCTTGCCTGGCTTGTTGGGATTGCACACTGCGTGTTGAGGAAGATAGAAAGTTGTATTTTGGCATTCATGACCTTTGTTTTTTTCAGAAATTCTCTTCGCGTATCCCTTTTCGATGTATTCGTTGATCGACGTTTTGTAGCGTTCGAACAGTTCCGGATCCTTTTCGAACTTTCTCCTCAGACAATCCAGCCTTCTCTGTGCCATTTTCCGATTATTTTGAAGCCGAGGTGGTTTATGTCGCCATGGTAATCCCAGTCGGTAGTGGCCTTCAACTAGTTCCATTCTGTCTTCCATTATTCTCAACGCCCTTTTATCTTCAACAGACATGCCAGATTTTGGGTCGGAGATAGAATCACCAAAACCTGTTTCCTAAAATTTCTTTACCTGCTCATTCAAAAGGACATCATTTTCATATCCTGTGCTGCTATCTCGAATGAAGTCAACATGAAACTTGTCTTGAACAATTCCAGCAGTCTGCACTGGGCCTAACGCTGAACAACCTAAAGGAGATCGAATGGCATAAGGCTCTCCCTTTTCTCCTCGTCTTTCTTCTAATACCCAGAATGCCTCTGGAACGTTGCTTCATATGAGAATCCTCACCTCTTTCTCGATAGATGGGAGATAGAACCTTCTAAATGTGGCCACATTTTTATGTCATTGGGTGTAGCGATACTGTTCTGGGAAACGTTAAGCTGCTTCACTGTCCACACGTTTTGCAGGTTAAACGACTCACTCCCGTCCAGCGCCTCGACAACCAAATCTACTTCCAATCCCCTTTTAAGACTGTTCCTTTTCTCCTGGGTCGTTAATGAGAAGCTCTTTTCAGTTCCTTGAAGCCCAAGCTCTTGCACCAGCCGCTCGTCGCAAAGGGTGACATCTGGCCAACTACCTAGGAACGCGTAAGTCTCAATGACTGTCCCGTCCATGTTATTCTTAACTTAAACGGGTATGATCCGTAGATCAAAAAGGCATCAAAGCGCCTGTATTTGTTATCTCAGTTGTTCAAACTAAAGAACTTGTGGAATTCTATGTTACGTGTATTCGTCCCGACTTATGCTTGTGAAGTTTTTAACTTTAACCTACTGCTACTGCTACTGCTACTGCTACTCCTACTGCTACTGCTACTGTTGCTATTTTTTATCTCAGTTGAAACGTGCAAAAGTTCAAACTAAAGAACTAGTGGAATTCTATGTCGTCCCGACTTATGCTTGTGATGTTTCTAACTTTAACCTGCTACTACTACTGCTGCTACTGCTGCTGCTGCTGCTGCTGCTGCTACTACTACATAGGGTTATTCGCACTCGTTTTCATTGAAGGTGTTACGCTCTACTGTGTTCTCAAAGGATCTAATAAATCCCCAATAATATAAGGGATTCTCGTCTAATTTTAGTAAATCGGGCTTCGGAAGAACAAAACCTTCCCTGATCGTCATAGCCAGCTGCTGTAAATCATTGTGGTCGTTATTCACCTTTAACCTGGAAACCTGTTAACCTGTTAACAATAGCGTTAGGTAATAGCATGGATCCAATGGGATGTATTTGTTCTTCAGTTTTACCTAAGTTGATACTACTGTGAGTTCTCATCATGTTGTTTTCGGTGCTTTGTGTTGGTCTGACAATGCTTGTACAAAAACGTCCTTCAATTCGGTGTCCCTTTGTAGAAATTCCTTGGGATTGCGATCAACCTTACACATTGCAGGCATCTGCACACTCGTCATTATCAATAATTTGGGCCTCTAAGTCGGCTTGTTCAATTTCATTCCGAATATCCAACATTTCTCGATTCATTTTTATCTCTTCTTCTTGCTTGAGCAATTCTTGCCGTTAGTTTGAGGTGGCTCGATATAGTTCCCACGAAAACCCTGCTCAAAAATCGCAAAGTCAAAACCGGGTGACCATTTTCACGCGCAGGTCGCGGAAACTGAATAGACGGTTTTAGATAACAAGACGCGGACGTCAAGAGGACGTGGATGTCGTCATTCGGCGCCAACTATCGTCAGATTCTGGTTTGCGACGTCGTCTTGGACGATATCACGACGCGAAAATACAATTTTCATGTCCTCTCTAGAACGTCATAGATTTTTGCTTCTTTTGAAAACAATATGAGCCTATGCATAATATAAATCATCCTATTTTGTTCCCCATGTATTGTTTAATGATACTAGCTAAAGTTTTTCCATTGACAAGGTTGTTTTTCTTGTATTTCGCTAAATTTTAGACGAGTTGATAATCGACAAATATTTTCGGTCGCCATAAACAAATCAACAAAACTGCAAGCATTGTTAATAACCACTTCAATACCGCTAGTAATCTTCACCAAAACAAATATTTTAGAACAAACTAAACTGAAGTTATATTAACAACTGTTTAAAATCAGGAAAACGTGGGAAAATAGAAAAATAAAAGCACTTAAAAGCAGCAAAAACTCAATCAATTTTAGTTGTCCTGTCACAACACTCAACAGTGCAAAAAGTAGGACAAGCAAAAAAACGTTTTCCAGCGTGAAAAACTATCGTAAACAGTATTAAATTTTACCAATATGAACACTGATGCTATATTTATACTGAACAGTTGACAAATTTGATTGAATATGCTACAATTAGCTCGTAAACAATACCTGCATCTGTTGTATTTATTCCAAATGATGCAACAAAGTTCACTTTTCAAAATACCGAAATATAACTTTTTTTCTAAAAAAACTTATTGAATGTCCATACTAATTCATCAGGAAACACTTGGCCAGTATTACATAGCTTTTCTTCCACATATCTTGACAACTGATCGAAAACAATACAGGATGAACAGGTAACAAGAAAACAAAAATTTGCTTCGAAAAAGACAAACAAGCCGTCCCAGATTAAAACCCGAAAGTGAACGCGAGGTGCATACGTCATTTTCACGTCCTCTTGACGTCCGCGTCTTGTTATCTAAAACCGTCTATTAACACAACGAAAGAACTTCCAAAATGACCTGACGTGAGCAGTTGCTCGCGCCATATCACGCCATTGCTCGTGTTCTATAGCGTTTTATTGCTGACGTCATTCGAATTTTCCATTTTAGAAAAAAATGCGCTATATCTCTTTATTTTGTCCGGTAACCTATGTTCAAATTTTGCATGCTGTATTGCACCCCTAAAAACTTTCATTATACAAAAAAAAACCCGTAGTGCCAAAAAATTTTACCGAAGAATCTGACATTCTCGCATTTTCCAAAAAAATGACATTACAGATTTTTTTTATATTTCGCTAATTGTTAGCTTTTCGTCCAAGTAAAGTAATGCACGAAAAAAATGGGGCTCACCGTGCTTCTTTTCCAACGGTGCGAGACGAAAGGCCATTTGGGAGTAAATTTCGTACACGTATGTCGTCATAGCAACGAACTATTTGTTACTAAAACTAATATGTAATTTGAAAGTAGAGTTATCAAAATATATAAAAAAAAACCAATATCTGCTGAATAAAGCCCTAAAAATGCATAGTTTGAACATGTCAAAATGTTGAACACCTGAATTTTTGAGCTGTATCGAGCCACCTTAACTGTTTCATTTTTGACCGAACTACTGCTTGCTTATGGCAGGACTTAATTTGGGACTTTATTAGTCCTGTTGTCTGTGCCTTCAATTTCTTATTGTAAAACTAATAAAAAAAAAAAAAATAAAAAAAAAAAACTCTTCTGTTCTGGGAACTTGAGGCAGATCTTGGTACTGAGCCCAGAGACGACCTGCTACTTCCCGTTATCCGGCTCTGCTCACCGAGTCCTCGGGTCTTACATCGAACATTTCTCTTTCCGCTTCCCCTCTCATGGTATTATGTAGCCTGCTGACTATATAAAGTTTCTGTCGCAACTGCTTGCTCTACAAATGCAGGGCCTCAAATCTTGACAATAATCCAGGTGAACAGTTTGAAAATAAGCAAATGAAACACTTAATTTTCCTAGATAACAGTTCAGCTCCTCTTTGGGTGCATCATTAGCTAGTCGCACTTCAACATTTTTGTACAATAAGGTTAAGCCCTCTATACATGCCGCTTTTGACAAATTAAGTGCTCCAATTTACCCCCACTAATTCTCTGTCAACAGACTCTGCAGACAAGCACACATCCTCATCTCTAAGCCCAGGGCCTTCTGACCTCTCTCTTTTCGACATTTCACTGAGCTTACGCGAAGTAGTTATCTTGAATAATGTTGTAATCACAACAGAAATTGCGCAATATATATATATATATATATAAATATATATATATATAAATATATATATATATATATATATATATATATATATATATATATATATATATATATATATATATATATATATATATATATATATTAAAAACACACTAAACACAGTCTTGAATACGTCTTTACTTTGATATTCTGTAACAATTCAAGTGAAAAATATTCTTCAAAACAAAAAGGTTTATAAAACGTAAGAAACTTCTCGCGCCTGCGAACAGCATCTCAATACTTCATGACAAGCACAACATGTCGCAACAAACAGTATATGAAGCTATCCCGATGAAGCAAACGCAAGAATAAATTTCATATGAAATAGAGAGCATGAATAGTATATGACAATAATATATGCAGAATTTATTTTATCGCAGCTGAATACGCGGTTGAAGTGCTGAACTTTCCAACTTTTCCTTGGCTGTATGTCTATTTGGGTTTGCTAAATTTCTATAGCTTGCGTAGCAGGCGGTATTCGCGGCAAAAGAGAACGGGCAGCTTGAAATAACGCCTGCACAAAAACTACACATTCTGAGTTCCGCCCACCGAACGCATGGTCCCATCTTAATGTGTTTGATAGATAGATAGATAGATAGATAGATAGATAGATAGATAGATAGATAGATAGATAGATAGATAGATAGATAGATAGATAGATAGATAGATAGATAAAATAGTTTATTACAAATATGTGACAGCCCGAAAGCTGAATTGCATATTTAAAAATTTGGAAAACTAATTAACAAATATTTTTCTTAGATATCAAATTTAAAATGCTATAAATGAAATATAGTTAAGACTAAGTATATTTACAAAACATAAAATATGAATAATTAATTAACTATAGTTATTTTTAATACAATTTGACATTATATTAGTGTTCCTGCAACGATTAGTTTTACATTCCGGAATTATAAAATTCTGTTTTCTCGTAAGTAAGTCATACGGAACGTTATTTGAAGCAGAAAGTAATTTAAAAGGTTTGTTTTCACTATCATTAACAATGGAATAAAATACTTTATCACACACTAGTTTACTATAATCAATTATGGTCGGAATGCTCGCTTCTTGCAAGGCCTGAATGTAAGCAATGTTTGGACTAATAATCGAAAAAGCCCTTTTCTGAACGCGTTCTAATTCAACGGTTTCAGGTACTTTGGCAACCCATCAAAAAACACAGGAATTGCATAAGTTAGGACAGATCTAATACACGTTATATAGAAGAGAACTAAATCTTTCGGTGGTTATTTTTCTCTTTTCAATTGGATAAGGAAATATAATCGTTTTGAAGCTTTTTTAATTGTGTCATTGATATGATCATTCCTCAGAAGGTTAGTTGTTAGCTTTACGCCGAGCAACTTCATACTCTTTACAACTTATAACAATCGGATGAAAACAATAACAATCGGATGAAAATCTGGTTGATCTTTCGCAAAGGAAATTCTTAGTTCCTTGCACTTGTCACTATTTAATTTTACTCTATTTACCGTGGACCAATGAGTTACTCTGTCAACTATATAAGTTGGGCGTTGCTCTTATTTCCTTACTTTACAACTTCGGAGGTTGTTGTATCGTCAACATATTTCCACCAGAGTTGCAAAACCTGTTCAAATTTCCTCCGGGTAAAATTTAAAGTTTTCAAAACTTCCTCAAAATAAATTAAATAAATATGGCTTCATCAAATAGCAATATACTACAGTATATAAACTTAACTGGTTCTGAAAGCATAAAACACAGTACATGATTCTAATATATAAATTTGCCATAATAGATTTGTAATAGCAATATACTACAGTATATAAACTTAACTGGTTCTGAAAGCATAAAACACAGTACATGATTCAAATATATAAATTTGCCATAATAGATTTATACTCTGGACAAATTGGACAGTCCTTACCTACTACGACTACATCCTATATTGAATATAAAATAATATAAAAAAAAAGTCATAGACTCGAGATACGTGTCCCAGGGCAAGCGAAAACGCTGATACAGTCATAGGATATTTACTTGTACTAAATCTCCAAGTGCACTAAATTCCCTGAGTGTCAGTTAAATTTACAGTCGTTAAAAATACAGAAATAGACACAAATGCGTTGAAATCATGGTTTCTGAATCTTAATAAAAAGCACTGCGTCACACATCTAAAAATTGAGAAATCAACAACTTTGTTTCCCGGTTGATATTGACAGGCGTGCTGCCCACTATGAACAATTTGTCAACAATACTTGCAACTGCATTGTTGACTACTTGTTGACTACGTGTTGACAACTGCATTCTCGTCTCTCTCCTTGTCCTCATACGAAAGCCATGGGAACGAGGTTGCTGACGTTGTTGATTTTACGCCTGTACACATATTATATAGAGATCAGCGGTAAAACCATGGCAACAACATTCCAGAGGTGGTATTTGATATTTCTGTTGTTGTGGTTTTGAAAGGCATTTGAGAGTGTTTAGGTCTTTAGAAGTGTGACCCAATCGCCCAATTTCACAATCAGCGAGGCAGCAAATGCTCTCACTTGTTTCTGAAGCAAAGTGCTAAATTTAAACCAAGCAGTATAGTGCCCTGCATGGCAGTTTATGGTATTGTTTGGAGTGGTTGAAAATCAATGGCAATGGCAATATAATCTCTAAAACAGACGATGCCAATCCTGCAATATACTTATGGTTATCTTATAGTTTGTGGGAATTGACAGTGTAGGTATCAGGTATGTAAATAATTATTTCGACTATACGACCTCGATATATTCCGTCGATCTGTATTAAATATGTACGACAGCTACACAACTCAGTATTTAAGCTGTACTATTTTCGTTCGACTCATATCACACATGCTAACATTTCTATACACATGCTAACATTATTACAATGTTTAGTTGCTACAGCATTAATGGATGGTTTATTTCATTTATAACTATTAATTATTCTCTAAAAATATTGCAATCATGTAATCAAATAATCTCTGAATAATATAATAATGCTCATTGCAATGTCAGTTTCTTAATTGTAACCATGATGAATAGCTCTTAGTAATATAGCCTCGTGTTATTGGTGGTGCAATGGTTTAAGGCCACATAAAATAAATTCCTTGATTCTCCTCACTATATTTTATATTTATAATTTATAATTTATATATCAATAAATAAATAAATAATTCCTAACATTTATTAACTGTTTACAATATTTGTGGTATATAATGTAGCCATGAATGACCACATGACCCCACAAGATGAATCCCAATGGCTTCTACATAGACAATGGATAAATAGTTCATGAATATTGAGCTTTATACATGATTCAGGTTAAATACAATAATTAATTAATCTAGCTTTATATAAAATGAACATACATGTTGTAATAATTGCGTTTTACTTCATACAATGCATATGTGTGTTGAAACATTACATTATTATTCAGCTCACTCCCTATTGGGGCTTTTCAGTGACCGATTACATCAAGTATTATGATTAGTTATGTTAGCCTAGATTATTTATCTTTACAACAATGATCATATGATATTACTTTCCTAACTGTGTTTATCCTAACCCACCCTGCCAATTTTGCCCTGTGGGAGGAAACCGGAGCAAAACATAAAATACAATTACCTTGAAAACACCTAAATTGCAATCCCTAAAATTTAAGATTTTTTCTTAAATCGCATTAAATCGCCGTGCTTGAAAGTCCCAGTTTTTCCTTAAATCGCCTAAACTCGCCCAAAATCGCATTATCTCACGGCGATTTAAGGCGATTTACCGCCCCAGAGTAGGCCTCCTAATATAAAGACATACCTCGCCGTGATTGTCTGGTGCTCGATCCTTTCTTAAAACAGTATATCCTGGTATATTTATAGACCTTTATAACGGAATCCAAAAATAGTTGTCTTTAGCCTGGTGTCGGTTAATGTTGCCGTATTTTGTCAAACGTACTCTTTCACGTATTGCACCAATGCAAATATACCACTTTGACGTTTCATATTTTCGGTTAATTGAATGCTATGAAGACAAAAATACCACGTTCGATTTGGTGTAACCATATGTCCTCATTCATAATACAAACAATATGTCTGCAATATAGACTAGCCATACCAGTTTCGCCGACATAATTTCTGCCCCTTCGGACGTATCTTTTTTGTAATAGTCTTGTTCCAATCGCTATCAAAAACACTACTTAGAGTGGCATTTGCAAGCCTGTATCTTCAAATCTGCATCTTTTATCACGGTATTTCCATTTATCTCACGGTATTTGCATTTTTATCACATCTCTATCAAGTAACAAATGTTGGATTGATATTCTTTGTTCATTCTTCAAGATGATGGGATTACTGATTCAAGATAAAGAATTCAATGCTTAATTCTCAATTTATACATTCATTATATTTTTTCGTTATATAGTGTATGCCATCACTCCATAGATCGGTATCAATTACGAGAATAGCAATAGTTAATACGGCAACATTAACTTCTAAAATTAGCACTACTCATGTCAATCTAAAATTCAAAATCAACATTCTGACCAATCAGAATGTTCCGTCACCAAGCTGCCTGAAAACTCAGAATGTGTATCTTTTAGGCAGGCGGTATTTCAAGCTTCCCGTTCCCTTGTGCCCGAAAACAACGCCTGCTACGCAGCCTAAATTCTACACCTTTAGGGTTCTAAATATTACTCGTCACGAATCATTGTTATAGAGGAATAGAGAAGCTGTCAAGATTGAAATGTCTGAATGCAGTATTTCAGAATGTATAGGTGTGTAGAACTTTGTGCAATTTTATACGCCACTACAAGCGGTGTCGCGTTTGCTGGCAAAATTGCATTGCATTGTTCCATGCATTTACAGTCGATATTTAATTGTCTCTGACACATCAATATATAGTTGAGGGGTCTTGTAGATGGAAATTGTCGAGTGGAAATTTACATACATTTTTTAGACTTAACCAGAAACAGCTGCGAAAAATGCAACTATATAAGTGCAACTATAGATCCCAGGCAGGAATCGAACATGCGGCAATGCGATAAATTCCGGTACAGCACTCTAACCATGCTATATTGCTGTTGAGGAGCAAGCACGGTTTGCACGAGCTCCGTAAAATTCCAATTTTATGACAAAAATTTTATAATATCTTGCTATAATCCTTTATAAATATGATGAGTGAACTCCAGTTGTGCTGGACTGGAAATATTGAACAACTAAAACATTTCGTGAACGAAAATATCAAATTGAACGACGGCAATTGGATTTCGCCGGGAGGAGACAAAAAAGTATATAGCGATGGTACTACATCTATATCATGGCGAAAAAGTAAGAAAATTCTACAAATTGAAGGTAAAGAGAAGAAACAAATAATAGCAAAGTTATGCTCATTGATATGTAGCGTACAGACTAACATAGTGACAAACGAAGCTGTAGCTACAACTACAAGCGACGAAAATGGCGTCTCCCCTCTCACAACACAAATCTTGTCTGTCGAACTTGAAGGCGCTAAACTCGACATAGCAATTGCAGAAAGGGATATTCTCATAAACAAAGATATTATAAATAATGTTGATAACCGCCTTAACAAAATTAACGCTGAATTTGACGATTTTAGTCAACAACTTGAATATTGCAAGAAAGAAATTTATATATTACGCAACGGCCATATTGTGAAATCACTATAGTGATATGTGAAATCACTCAAGTGAAAAAAGTGATTGTCTTGATAAAATAACTAGCACAACAGATTCAACTATAAATGTAGAATCACATTCTAAAGCACGGGGAAATCAAGTCAACCAACCTACCAAAAATACCATTCCTTGTCCCTTCCTGTCACGAAGGGGTTGGTGTCTTAAAGGCGAAAATTGTCACTTCCTTCACCCAATTTCAACCATAAATGTAGAAACACGTTCTAAAGCGCGGGAACATCATATCAACCAACCAACCAAAAATACCATTCCTTGTCCTTTCCTGTCACGAAGGGGTTGGTGTCTCAAAGGCGAAAATTGCGACTTCCTTCACCCAATTCCAGCCATATATATAGAAACACGTTCTAAAGCGCGGGAACATCATATCAACCAACCAACCAAAAATACCATTCCTTGTCCTTTCCTGTCACGAAGGGGTTGGTGTCTCAAAGGCGAAAATTGCGACTTCCTTCACCCAATTCCAGCCATATATATAGAAACACGTTCTAAAGCGCGGGAACATCATATCAACCAACCAACCAAAAATACCATTCCTTGTCCTTTCCTGTCACGAAGGGGTTGGTGTCTCAAAGGCGAAAATTGCGACTTCCTTCACCCAATTCCAGCCATATATATAGAAACACGTTCTAAAGCGCGGGAACATCATATCAACCAACCAACCAAAAATACCATTCCTTGTCCTTTCCTGTCACGAAGGGGTTGGTGTCTCAAAGGCGAAAATTGCGACTTCCTTCACCCAATTCCAGCCATATATATAGAAACACGTTCTAAAGCGCGGGAACATCATATCAACCAACCAACCAAAAATACCATTCCTTGTCCTTTCCTGTCACGAAGGGGTTGGTGTCTCAAAGGCGAAAATTGCGACTTCCTTCACCCAATTCCAGCCATATATATAGAAACACGTTCTAAAGCGCGGGAACATCATATCAACCAACCAACCAAAAATACCATTCCTTGTCCTTTCCTGTCACGAAGGGGTTGGTGTCTCAAAGGCGAAAATTGCGACTTCCTTCACCCAAACCTTGAACGAAACCAGCGCAATTGTGATTTTCTACATCCAAGTTTAAACCGAAACCAACACTATCGTCCTTTTTTATTCCCAATTCAACCGAATGCTTGTCAAACCATACGACGCCCCAAATACCCCCCTTACCCCCGACCATTGATGGAGTTTCCCTTCCTTTTACCACAATTACCACCCATCAGACAAGAAAATCTGGTCAATCGTTCGACACGCCCCACGCATCCATAGAGCAGTACGACCGACAAAGCATTTCATATACTGACCCCGTAGCTGATCAAATACTTAGAACAAATAATATCCCAGTTTGGACAACTAGACGGCAAATTAACTTACATAATCGTTTAACCAGTACCCCTGCATACACAAACGAAAGGTTCGTAACCACGAGAAATTTGATAAAAATTCCTATATTGAACCATAAAAATTGGAGACTAGGTTGACCAAATGCCCAAAGATACCCACTATCATTTTTCCTTTCAAATGTCAGATCACTTCTGCCGAACGTTGATGAATTAGATGCTATTCTTAAATTAAATCATGCCAGTTTGGCTTTTATCACAGAAACATGGCTAAACGAAAACATTGACGACGCCGCAGTTCAAATACATGGCTACTCCTTGATACGTCGTGATAGAAAATCTAGGACTGGAGGAGGGGTGTGTGCTTATATAAAGTCGCAGATCCCCTTTAAAATTCTAACTTGTTTGCAAGATGTTTGTTTCGAAACTCTTCCGAGGACTCTCATGTTTGGTTGTCTGTGTGGTTTACCATCCACCATCCAGCGACAACAACACACTAATCGAACACCTTACCATAAAGCTTGATGTTGTCCTCTCCATGTACCCAAATGCTGGCATAATAATAGTTGGGGATTTTAACAAATGTCCAGTTTCCACAATACTCAGACATTTTACTTTAAAACAGATTGTTAAACAACCTACGAGAGGGAATGCTATTTTGGATTTAATTTTGACAAACATGTCAGACTTTTGTAACATCCCCTTGGTAATCCCACCCGTTGGGCGCAACGACCACAATTCAGTGTTATGCTCATATAAGGAAGGTTCAACTAAAACCGCCCACACGAAAGTAAAAATCAGACAGGGAAATAATGCTGAAAAAACTGCTTTTGGAAAGTGGTTAACCGATTTTAATTGGACCATTTTATACCGCACTATTTCATGTGAACAAAAATTAGACCTCTTCCAAGACATCATAAATGCCGTATTGGATCGTTTCCTTCCGATAAAAACTGTAAAATTACATGATAATGACAAACCTTGGATAACTCCTGAATTTAAGAAAATTATCGGAACCAGACAAAAGGCTTTCCATCATGGAAGAAGTCCACATTATCAGCAGTTACGAAATCAGGTAAACAGAGAAAGTAAGAAGCTCAGATCCACATTTCTTGAGAAAAAGTTAGAACAGTTAAAGCTAAACCCTACCCCAAAAAAGTGGTGGCAATCAATAAAACAGTTATCAGGATATCCTAAGAAGAAAGTCCTTTCAACTCTTGTCGTGGGAAATCAGGTGATGTCAGGAAAAGCCCTGGCCGAAAATATTAATGACGCTTTTGTTTCAGTTACGAAAGAAATCCCTGCTTTAAATCGTCTTTATACCGACATTTTACCAGGAAACAGCCATTATGACATTTCACCAGAGTTTATCATTAAAGAAGAAGAGGTATACAATAAATTATCCATTATATCAACTGCTAAATCTCCTGGTCCAGATGGAATACCAAACTGGGTTTTGAAGTTCTACGCTTATGTACTTGCTTCCCCTGTTGCATCAATTTTTAATGCTTCCATCCAACAAGCGACTGTTCCGACCATGTGGAAAAAAGCCAATGTCATCCCAATTCCAAAAATAGCTTCGCCTGAGGACATCACCAAAGATCTTCGCCCCATTTCGCTTACACCTACCCTGTCTAAAACCTGTGAACAGTTTGTTACCGATTGGCTACTTGAGTATATAAACGAAAAGATTGATAGACGGCAATTTGGTTCTTTAAAAAATTCCTCGACAACTCATGCCCTATTAAGCTTCGTTCATCACCTGTTATATGAAACTGATACATGAAAAACCGCTGTAAGGGATTTTTTGCTCGATTTTTCGAAAGCTTTCGATCTTATAGACCACAATATCCTACTGTACAAGTTATATGAAATGAAGGTACCATCGACAATTACAAACTGGATTAGAAGTTTCCTTTTTGAACGCAAACAACGCGTCAAGATAGCTAACTGTGTATCAAATTGGCAAACTTTAAACGGAGGTGTGCCACAAGGAACAGTTCTTGGGCCAATACTTTTTCTCGTTTGATAAACGACCTTCTCACAGACTTGAATAACAGATGGAAATACGTCGACGATAGTACTATCACTGAAAGTATTACACCGGATATCAATAGCATTCTCAAAGAACTTGTGGATACTATTTACAATTGGACCATCGTTAATAATATGAAACTGAACATCAGTATATAAATGCAAAGAATTGATAATAGACTTTGCAAAAGATAAACAGGAATTCCCACCTTTAATTATAAATGGCGTTGCTGTGGACCGTGTATCATCAGCTCGGGTTCTGAGACTAATTGTTCAGGATAATATGAATTGGAACGAACACGTATTATTAAACAATGTTGTCAAAAAAGCAAGAAAAAGACTCTACATGCTGAGAGTGCTGAAACGATCAAACGCGGATACGAACACGTTAATCACTGTGTACACCACTACTATAAGGCCTGTCCTTGAATACGCCTGCCAAGTCTGGCACTTTAACATCCAAGAGTATTTGAGCGAAGACATTGAAAAGATTCAGCGGCGTGCTTTGCGAATCTCGTTGCCATTAATTTTAGAGTTAAAGAGAAGCACGGAATTTTACTGGCATCCCTTTACTAAAAGCAAGGAGAGAAACATTATGTGAACAATTTTTTAAAAAGAATGAGAATAACGATAAGCTAAGCGAACTATTGCATCATAAAGCAACAGCAGACTACGATATGCGACCAAGATGCAAGTATAACAATTACCTATGTAGAACTGAACGTTTTAGGAAATCGTTTTTTCCTCAAATTATTTCCAAAGAAAACAGTAAATAACTGAGTAGAAGTATAGGCCTATTGTTTTTTGCTGCTTTTGAACTCTTAATATTCTTAAAAATGTAATATAACGATAACTTAATACTTTTTAACAGTAGATACAAATTTTGTAAATTTCTGATGTAATTTAACCTATTGATTACAAAATCAGTTTTTAAATAAATTATGAATTAATTATAACCAACAGAGTTACAGAGGGCAGCTGTCGAGCTCTAACCACTCTAACCACAAGTTCATGTATATATATATATATATATATATATATATATATATATATATATATATATATATATATAGTTTTTCGTTTTACCTCAAAAACCCACAACAGTCTGTTTCACCCGTATAGGAATCATCAGGTGGTGAATAATTGCGAAATTGTGGGTTGCTTTTATGCTAGTACGATAGTACTATCACTGAAAGTATTACACCGGATATCAATAGCATTCTCCAAGAACTTGTGGATACTATTTACAATTGGACCATCGTTAATAATATGAAACTGAACATCAGCAAATGCAAAGAATTGATAGCATAAAAGCAACCCACAATTTCGCAATTATTCACCACCTGATGATTCCTATACGGATGAAACAGACTGTTGTGGTTTTTGAGGTAAAACGAAAAACTATATTACGCTCTATCTACAGTGTGTATCAAAATAATTCGAATCCAAATTTGACAGACTGCTGTTTATAAAATACTAAAGTAAACCATATAATTTTTATATGGCAATAAAGAATAGCCTATTAGGTTTCCGATTATATCGTTCTTGTATCAATAAGATAAAAAATGACCAAGAAATCGTGTGTTAAAACTGGTTGCTCGAAATCAAATTTTTCCGCCGATGGGAATTCGAAGTGAGACGTACAAACAAAAGATAATGCAAATTTAATTAATCAACAAACTGTTATGTAGCAACATTTACATAAATTCGTGTTCATTTAAAGAGATTTAAGCTCCTATGCCTTCAACATGTTGAACGAGAAGAAATTCGCGTTAAATTTGCATTTTAGTTTTCAGTGATGATTAGCATTTCAAAGCCTTGTGGGACTAACTTTGAAAGAAAAAATGTCCAATTCCCATCTGCGGAAAATTGTGATTTTTATGGACTTTTTTTGTCAAAGCAATACTCCTTCATTTTCCAACTAAATGACGCGTACAGCATGTCATTTGAAAGGTAAATAAATGAACTTAACAATGGTGTAAAAACCAACCGAATTTGTCAAATATATTCTGCGTTATTACACGCCAAATTTGGATTCGAATTATTTTGATACACACTGTATATGGTATTGAGCACTGTTTCATGTGTTTCGTAAACCAAAATCTTAAGCTATATATATATATATATATATATATATATATATATATATATATATATATATATATATATATATATATATATATATATATATATATATATATATATATACTAAAGTACTGGCATGTATAGGTTATAGGTAAATATCAAGATCTTGTTGGCATCCCAGTCTATTGAGTAGCGGGCGGAAATTTATATATATTTATTAGACCCTTCAATTATTCTACTAGACCTTCAACTATTATTCAATCGACTGAAATGCAAACAAAATCTTGATATTTATCCGTAGCCAATACATGGCGGTATGGGGGTAGTATAATTATATACATGAACTTGCGGTTAAAGCTCGACGACCACTGGAGTCTGTAGCTCAGTTTGTAAGAGCGCTGCAACGGAATCACAGGGCCGCAGGTTCGATTACAGCCAGGGACCTTTATAGCTGCATTTCTCGCAGCTGTTCCAGTTTAGGTCTAACAGATGTATATATACTTTTTTAAACGATAATTTTCATTTACAACAGCAATAAACTACTATTCAAACCAGTCATGAGATGCCAATAAAAAACTTGCTATTTAACATCAATATATATAAACGCACTTTTTAATGAATATTTGGGAACTGCCCCGTGCAAATAATAATTGCCTAATAAAGTTTTATCAGATGATATGCTTTACTATAGGTATTGGAGATGTGTTGATTAGGCCATATTGGTATGATCTCATTAGTATGCATTGGTAAACCTAAAAGAGTTGATTTGTGGTGTTCACACCAAAATGGCCGTTATTTTCTTTATTTGGACATACCAGATTAACTCTCATTATACTAACTTTGAGATCCGGGGTTGAGTGACCTAACTGAATCTGTTTCTAACATTATGTAGGCTATTGTAAGAGAATAAGTAGCAACCCTTTTCCCTAGAATACTTTATTGGAATATTATCTGCATGCCAGTTGTTGTACAACACCTCCCGTATAATGACTCTTATAAAGAATCAACTCATAATGACAATGAGTCATACTTTATACATTCAATTATTTGGTCAAATATCACGCACTTACTTGATAGAAATGACTTCACATCCAGTTAAGTTAGATGCAAATTTAGTCTTTTTGAACAACTTCTTCACCTGTGAAATATCAATAAAATGATCAATAATGATATAATTTATCAATGCAATTTCTTCTGAAAACTATATTTTTTGCTATAAGAAATCAATCACTTACAGCCGCTTCCACCTGTTCAGCAAATTGCAAATACTGAAGGCTATTGCAGTCATTGTAGGCAGGCATAAACTCCCGATTTTCCACAACAAATGCACACTTGAATGTAAACACATCTAAATAAAAACAACAAAGATACTAATAATTTATACAAATGAAAAAATACACTACTAATTGGTTAATTGAAATACGAAACTTGCATTGAGATCACTTAGAACAGTAAGTATGGAATTTATAACATATCAATCCTGTTAGAATAGTAAACATTGAACTTATTACTTATATAATGTACAATGGGCAAGCTCCTGTCTTAAGAAAAAATCAAAAATTCGTATTCACTTTGAAATGTCATAGAGAAAATAGTGACATTTCAGCAGGCCTCCTGATTAAGTCAATTCTAAATACGCTTAAGAAATTCTTGCAAACAAATTTTTATACATGACATGTACAAATTTTTATGCTTTTTATGCTTACTTTTAAGACAGTTTTATAGCGCGTCAGCTATGTTTTCGCAGGACACCTTTTAACTAGAAAATACATGCATGCATGCAGAAACCCTCGCCTTGCTGACAAAACCATTGTATTTTCCGAAAATGAAGTTTCTAAAGTAGTTTTCATGGTAACACGATCATTTTTTAAGAATATTTTTACAAATGAAAAATCGCCTAAAAATATCACTTTTAATTACAAAATTATCATTTCCCAACATATATGTATATGTTAGGTATGTTATTATGCGTAATATAAGCTTCAATTTAATTAAGATAAAATTCAACCACAAACGCTTCGCAAAACGTTTTAAAGTGTTCTTTATAAAACTAAACTGCCTTTAATTAAATGTCATTATCGATAAACTTTGAGTTTCCAATAAAATGATTTCAAATTCTCGCATGCACATAAATTTGCTTTCTTTTTAATTTAAAAAATTCAATATAATAAAAAAGGGAGTCAATATTAAAGATACACTGAAATTATATGCTGTCTTGTTTAGTTGTTTCATATACGCAAAGGCCGTCGATCGAGTTTTAAAGCAATTATAAAATCAATATTTAAAACAAACTTACCTTCGTTAACGTCGGCTCCCCTCTTTTAGCCGATTCTTTCGCCCTTTCTTTCTGAGAAAGCTTTTGAAATTTATAAAATCTTGCAAAAATACGGGAAAAAATGAAATATATTTGCAAGAAATTTATCAATCATCAAATCAAGAGATGTATGCTATTTCGCTGTCTTCATGCAGTCGTTATAATGCAAACTTTAAATGGACCAATCAGTGTCCGCTATTTATGACAGTCCGCCATATTTTTGAGATCAGTGCGGATGCCCACCCATCGTTGGTAAGCCACGCCCGCGATCATTGATGAACTTTAGACTTCGCTGATGCTTTCGTTTCCCTGGGTGTAAATAGCCGGGGGGGATTAGTACCCTCGCACGGGGCTTCGCGCCGTCGGCTCGGGGATAAAACGATTAATATACATTTTGTTTTTACCGCCATGTTTGATGACGAATTAAATTTCTAATAAACCAGATATAAACAATATCAAGGAATTTACTGTGTAAAATATTGCGTTTGAGGAACATTTTGTAAACATATGAATGGAGCTTTATGTTATTCACGTGGTCAATAAGAATTATATTAGGCTACCATCTTCTCTTAATTAGTTTTGGTTTTGAATTGCGTAATTTTAGGAACACACCACTCAGTAAATTATTTTTTTCGTGTTAAAAATCCATTCCTGTGATAAGTCAATACCACCCTCGTCCCAGGCGCTTTGATGTGCTAAGCGGTTGCGTGACGCACGCGCGGGAATCGAGGTGCGTATAGCTCACTACGGGACGCGGAAGCGCTTCGCAGAAAACGTGTCGATTTGTGAGATTTCTGTCAATTTCTGAAATTCCAACCCATTGTTCACTTTTCTGGATTTTTAACGTATTTTGCTTTCTTCACGATGGAAGTATGGACGAGATCGATGAATCCTTTCAATATATTTCTTTTGAAGGTAAATTTGTAAGAATTTTTCTCGTATATTTTATATACATTCCAATATGATTTCTTGATTTATGTACTTTTGTTTGTGATGTTACTCTGATCGAGTGTATATCCACACCGGATAGTAAAGTTTTGAATATTGATAAGAATGATAACTATATAACTAGAAAATACATGCATGCAGAAACCCTCGCCTTGCTGACAAAAACATTGTATTTTCCGAACATGAAGTATCTAAAGTAGTTGTCATGGTAACACGATAATTTTTTAAGAATATTCTTACAAATAAAAAACCGCCTAAAAATATCACTTTTAATTACAAAATTATCAATTTCCCAACATATATATGTTAGAGAGTGTTGATGGGGTATATTGTGAGTCGTGATTATTGCTCAATTTCGGTTACCGTCACATGGTGAAAACACTAAAAATTTAGCGTGAATCGGGAGGAAAAAAATACTGTTTATCGAGATTAATACAAGTTCTTTTGAATGTTCAAAACGCAAGAGTAGTGGTGCACTAGCACTTGCCAGACCTAACTGGCAGAAATAACAATTACTTTTCTCTATAACTTTGCATGTGGGAATGTGTTATATATGTACTACAAGAAATGGCCCAAGGCATCAAAATGTGGAACCGCGGAAGAATAGTCTATAGAGCTACAAAGTTATAATAATACTCCATTACATGTATAACTCGATTGTACAGTTAGGTTTAATAATTATTAATTTGATAATTATTCTTTGACAAAGGTTAATTAAAATAATACAAAATTAATCAAGATTTTGCATCTTTAATTTTCAAACATGTTGCTTGGTATTGAGTTCCATTAACAGCTGCCTCCTCCGCAGGCCCTCGTTGCGTCATGGGAAGGTCACGATCTGGCGAGGGCCTGCTGAATCTTGTAAAAACAATGGCGCCGGAGTCACGTCAGCAAGTAAATTTCTACATATCTTGAATACAAACAGATATAAAAAAGCGGTGTGAAACTTGTAAATTCAACTGGCGACTCTTAGGACGTGGAAGGAAGCATTTTTAACGATAAGGTTTCTTGTCCACACCAACGTTGCCCGAATAAAACTGCCTTCTTTAACGAAGCAGGTTCAAAACAACATTTATTCATTTTACAAGATTCCGCAGGCCCTCTCGAAATCGTGACCTTCCCATGATACAACGAGGGCCTGTGGAGGAGGCAGCATTAACAGTAACAGCAGTGGCATGGACTCATTGATGGGAAATTCTGCATCTCTATTGTTTTGACAATATTTTCATGACCAATTTTGTTGTTTTGACTTTATTTTGACAGTCAGTCCGGTTAGTATATCAGTATAGTTAGTATATAGCCATAAAATGACCTCCCGGTATAACTGAGATCTTGCTTTGTTTAAGTGAGATCTGATAAACTGAGCCAGTTAGGTTGTCCATACAAACTGAAAGGAATTTCCACTATAAAAATATTAAAATAACCACACAGCGAGGTCACGCTTATTGGGCTACCTGTCGCATTAACAGCCCTTAATTACATCAAGGACACCAGAAATATGGCAGAACTACAGTTATGGCCTTTTAAAAATACAACAAACTATCAGAGAGGACATAAACTACAATCGATATCCTAGATATAAAACATGCCTTCTCACTTCTCTCATCAGCTGCCCCTAACAGCTGACCTCTGTCCTGCACCAGTTCAGTGGGTTCGACAATTATCACAAGCTCAAGCATAGCAAAACCCTTATAAAACCTTAATTGGCTAAATCTATATAAATCCATAATTCTCTCTTTAGTATACCAGCACATCATAGTTTTATTTCATATGCCTGTATTGTGCAACTATTTTTCGGGATGTAGGGATGAAATTATCGCATACAGTTACAGTATAAGAATATAATGCAAAAATGTTTTTATCTACAAGTTACTACAACCACATTATAAACACTTGTGACTTATTTTCTTAAAGATAGAGTACATTCTACTACTTATTCCCAACATCTTTTCATGAAATACAAAAATTGTAATTTGAATTTTAAAATGTTTACCTGTTTATAGTGACCATCTTCACTATCGTTGTCAAGACAAAAATACAAATCAATTGTTTTTTCCGCCATCTTGAAAGCACTTTCTCCCAGGCGCTTCCTTCAGAATTTTCTCTATCCTCACGCGTGCACTCCCGCGCGCGCGTCACGCAACATCAAAGACATCAAAGCACCTGGGTACGAGGCTTAATCAATACCATTATCATATCCATGGCATGTTCGAAACATCTTCGTGGAAGTCCCCATTATACCTATTATAGTATTAAGGATTTGGAGGTACCCTAGAATATTACGTCATGCCAATGAATTCGCCATGTGGGGTGGCAAAATTACTGGCCGCAAACGGTAACGTAAATGCCTTGTCTGATCAACATGGTACCAACATAGAATCAAATAATTCGAATGGTAAATGTAGACAAATTTTCCGCACCTTCACAGGATCCATTAACTAGATAGGTACCAGGACTGTTGCAACGACAACGATATGTACCAGGGTAGTTTTTGCACGTCTGACCATCTTCACATTTCGCAGGACTTTGAGAGCACTCATTGATATCTGAAATAGCAGAAATATATACAATCAGTTTAGACGTATAGCTTAAAGAATTAGGCGAAAACAATCACGATTCGCATCATAACCACTCTCAAAAACCCTTTCTTTTCCAAAAAGACATTGCTCCCAAATTCCGAGATTTTCAACTTTCTTTCATAAGAAAAGAATTTACTCCTACACAAACTGGTAAAGGCGTCGTCCCGGTTGTTCGAAAGGCGTTTAACTCGCTAACCACCGCGTTTAATTCACTATCCGGCGAATAGAATTTGCACGCTTGATAAATTGCACTGCACAAAGTCAGTTTAGCGTCATCCACCTGTTAAGTCATCAAAAAATGGCGTTTAATTAGCTAACCATTGTCATTTAAAGTTACTCCACATGATGAAGTTCCGTCCCCCCCTCAAATTTGGCATTCACAACGATAAATCATTGCTGCTGCCACTACTTTAACAAAAACCTATAGACAAACTCAAGACAATAAAAACCACTCGGCCATTCCGGCCTTCTTTGTCGTTGTCTTTCGTGTTTTACAAATTCTCGAGAACAATAAAAATCGCTTGGTAAACAGCCTCGTGAATTCCATTGTTCTCGGGTGTTTGGAAACCCTGGTAAAACACTCGCACTCGTTTATGAAATATTTCATCCTTATTCCTGAACAAATGATCCTATTTGCCTGTGCTTTTATGACTTTTAATATTTTTCCTCTACCGTCATGAGTGCGAAAATTTTTTTCTCAAAATTCAAAGTTATTCAGACGTTTGACGACATTTATCAAACAAGGTGTCGGGGCCAAAAATGGGAAAACGTGGGTTGGACAGTATTTTTTGGCTGAATCACTTCCCAGGACATAAGTAACATAATATAATTAGAGAACATATAAAGATTGATTATTACACATGTTTTGCAAAGTAAAATATCCATAATATATTATATAAAATAGTAAAATATATATAGTATAACATACGGTATAATATAGCATATTATACAATACTTATATAATATAAAATACTTATTTATAATATTGTTATATATTCAAATACACATATTTCTTTGTACCTTCAAGGCATAACATCTCTCTGTCTTTCAGCAAGCACCAAACGTGTAGGATGCATTATATATTGAACACTTTTGTACAAGAAATTTTCCAGTTTAGAGTAAAACTTTTGCATAAAGTTCAGACTGATTCCCATGATTTTCAAAGTAAATATATTGTGTTTTCAAAACTATACTGCAGGCTAGTAGCTCACCTGCCTTACACTTCGTGTAACACATAGTATATTGATACAAAACATGGTTTCCATTTCGTATTTTTTCTACAAACTTCTGTTGGTCGACTTCAGTGTCTTGCCGGGTTTATGTTTACACTAAAGAAGTTATGCCAACAAAAAGTGCTAGAGTTTCAACAGAATGAACAATTGCGAATATTATGCGATTTATGGAACATTATTACAACAATGATCGACACTGTCACAATGATATGAAGGTAAAAACAGTGATGTTGAAACATGAAAATAATTTGGATTATTTATATGAGAGACAGGTAAGTTTCAGTTGTATGTCTTTTCATATGGCACAGAATTGCCAACTTGGAAAGTAAAATAGTGGTGTTTATGGACATCTGAGATATGCTATAACATAAAAGTATGTCTTTTGAATGTAAAAGACAAAAAAAAACACATCCAAAATGTTTTGTTATCTCTTTCCAAATATAACCAAAATGGGTTAAATATTAGCTATATTCGCCATTTTTGGATAGGCGGTGATATTCAATGGGGCCAAAAAACAGCATTTTGGATATGAATTTAACTTTTTGTTATTTTTAGGTTAAAGAAAGATAAAACTTACTAAAAATAAAACTTATAGGATAATGGCAGTTAATCGCCAGAATTTCTGAGGGGTGCGCCCTATCAGCGCACCCCCGGTCATATCAACATGAAAAACCTCGGTACAAATAGGGTTAAAGACCACAAACATTACCTAAAACTATCACAAAACGACAACTGTATAGTGAGTGGGGACTGTGCGGTATAATGTACTATTTAAAGCGCGAGCAGGAGTGCTTTTTCAGATATAAAACACGACAGCGCAGCTCGAGTCTTTTATCTGATAAAGCACGGACTTTAAATGGCTTAAACATAAAAGCCCGGTTCACATTTACCTACAGACACATGCGGTATGTCGGCGGGCTATTGAGTATTGTCGTTATGGTAGTTCAACCAAATAATTCACAAAAGAATTGCATCAACAACTGCTCTAAAAAGGTGTGAACAATGATAGCGCAGGCATACCGCAGGCATATCTGAACCAGGCTAAAGAAAGAGTAAAGTGCTTAGCTGATATTTTACTTCGCTTGAATATACTTCTTCGCCAAATTGCCTTTCTTTTGATTTTACTGAAGCGAAGTCGTTTAAGAGCGAATGTCTGTAAATATCGACCGGAGGCGGTCAAAATAAAAAATATCGAAAATTCTCAAAAAATGCCCAAACGTAGGCCTATTTTTATTTTAGGAGGAAAATGCAATTTTGTGTTTATACGCTCGACGATCACGATTTGAGACCGTTTCAACACATATCAGAAAAAAATTCCTAAAAATTCTCGTTTTGTTTAAAAAAAAACTATTTGCATCTAATGAAAGAATGATAATTTTGCTGCATTTCGAGTGTTAAACTTTGGAATTTGGACTGACTTTGAGTATTTTACAGAATTTTAAACTTGGACAATTTTTCGCATGGAAAAAATATGCTTTACTTCAAAGTCAAAATTTGCACTTTGGCATATGGATTCGGGTAAAATGACTATTATATAATTCGAACACTTCAATAAAATTTTTGGGCTACTGAAAAGATGCGATTTAAGAGCTTTCTCGTAAAATCCACTTGAAGGGTCAAATGGGTCGTCGCGAAATGGCCGACGAACTCACATGTTGACAGGATAAAAATCAACCACACGTTGGAATCGTCACAAAATGCTCCCTATTTTAGATATATGAATCTTGAACTAAGCAATAGAATAGTAAAAGTTTCACAAACTCTTGAGAGGAAAAAACATCGCTTACTAGCGTGATAATTTCAGTATTTAGTCTCCACATTGTAACTTGCCGACTTGGATATTGAATCAGCTATATCACATTATAAACAGTTCTTCTCTCTAAAATTGCAATAGATAGCCACAATTTACCTTTAGTTCTTGTACTTTATTTGAACCAGGCCAAATACTGGAGAGGGGAGACAAATCACTGAATTAATTAAGCTGTTTTGCATGCATATTTCCCACTAACTTTGGTCAACAGTATAAACGTCGCTTTGTAAACAAATCAGGTGAAGCATAATATCGTGTTATGCACAGAAACCCAATCTTCGGACAGTAGACATTAGATTCATTTCTGCAGCATGAAAGCAGAAATCATGAAATTGAAAGCGATTGCAGTATTGTGGTGGCAAGAATTTAACCTAGAGAGTAGAGAGTCGTAGTATTAATAACTTTTGGGTGCTCACGATGTTCTATTTTTATCTTATATGAAATTTGACGGCTTATTACTTTTCCCAACCTTTAAAAATAATTAATTTAAACATTAGATATAGTCCCGCGTTATGACTTATGTTGGTTTTTTTTCTCGAAATGTAAAACACATTTTGATCATTTATCGTCTATCGACTATTGCAAATATTCTTGTTTGCACGTGGTGAATTTTAAAAGATAACACACCCTGTTAGACAATTTGGCAGATATTGTGCAAATACTCATTTTGTCGGCGACCTAAGTGAGATGTGGGTAATATAGAGACGTCTTACTAATGTGTTTCCTGTCGTAAATTTATAAAACCTAGGGCTAGTATGTTATAATGTAGCTATAAATTATATTGCAGCTAAAAACTAACAGTTTGACAGTTGTTATATTATAACATTCAACTTCAAATATTGCAAGTTTGAGTATATACAATGCCAATGGCAATAAAATACAACTTTTGTGGACTAATTTGATCGTACTAAAAGTATAGATCTTCATTTATGCTAGAAGGTTATTTGCGTGCAGTACGAAGACACACTGAATTTGTGAGTGTACGGCAATAAAATTGAAAGAAAGTACAAACAATTAAACAAATATCATTGCTATTTATAGAAAGCCAAAATTATAGTCGCAACAAGTACCATATTGCCAAACTCCATGGCGGAAACTATTTATTTATACAAGGCAAATATTACAATATAGCGTGCCGGGTTTTATTCAGCCGTGATTAAATGCTCCGTCGACCTTTTCTTGGTTGATTCAGAACATGCAGGGTGTCAGGGGAACACATTTTTTTTCACGAGGGGTTTTCCCCAATTTTGTCTGAGTTTTTATTGGTCAATTTAACAAGAGTTTATTTAGGTTTTATCATACTGACCCAACGAGGGCCAGCGACACATGCAGGCACAGGCTACTTTAGGCTTAGCTGCCTTGAAACATTGCACTATTATTATTATTTTATTATCAAAGTCTTTATTGTCTAGAGTCACAACAGACGTGCAACTTTACAGATGTCAAATTCCTATTTGTTACAGTTAAAAAAATTGATCTATCCTAATTAATTATATAAAAGTTAAAAATAGTTAAAAAGACATCTATTTATAAAGGATCGTTTAAATCGCTCCGTTTTAATTTGAGGTAAAATAAAGTTATGTTCCCTTTGTCTTAAGATCCTTTGTTTACACACAGGAAGCAATTCATGTAGGGCATGTTCTGGATTCGATACGATTTTGCTGAATAATTTTCTGTCTCTCTCCTCGATCACTTCAGATATCTTAATACTCTTTGTCGTATATCCATAACGATAAGCCCGCCGGAAAAACTTGTCTATACGATCCAAATATTTCTTTTGGAGAGCAGAGCCCCACACTTGAATGCAATAATAAAAGAGTGACATGATTAGCGAATCGAATAATTTGCTTAGCTGATCTACAGAGTAACCATAGTATCTACACACTCTCAATATGTACATACGCCCGCTGGCCTTCGACAGAAGATCATCGATATGAAGATCCCAGCAACATGGATTTTCCTGAAATGTGACACCTAATAATTTCAACCAGCTCTTTCGTTCAATGCCTACAATCGATGCCGGTAACGGTTTCATGGACCCACAGTGCACAACCATTTCCCACGTTTTAGAAAGATTTAATGTCATTTGATTTGCGTCCGACCAATTCTGAATGCTTTCCACCTCAGCCTCAGCAGAATCCGATCCTGATTTTACTGGAGCACTTGTCGTTATATCGTCAGCAAATTTAACCAATAGGTTATTTTGCGCATCCATGGGTTTTATATCATTAACCATCAACGAAAATAGAAAGGAACCCAAAACCGTACCCTGAGGTACGCCTTTGTTGATATCAACATAAACAGTTTCTATGCCATCGACAACAACTCTTTGTTTTCTGTTGGCCAGAAAACTAATAATCCAGTTTATAGTATACCGATTAATTTCGAGTGTTTTCAATTTTTCACAAATAATGTTATGGGATACCGAGTCAAACGCTTTCTTATAGTCAAATGATGTTACCCTAACAGAGTCTGCACCTTCATCCAGCCACTTGAGCCAATGATGCAAACACATAATCAGAGTATCGGTAGTATTTCTTCCCTCTTTATAAGCAAATTGATCTCGTCCGATCACGGATTTGAATGCAGACGCAATCTCCTGTTTATAAACTACCCTTTCAAATAATCTCATAATGATGTTTGTGAGCGATATAGGCCTCAACTGATTACACTCTGTCAAAGGAGATTTTTCGGGTATAGGGTTCACATTGGCGAGCTTCCACATCAGGGGGACACATTGTTGTTCGATTGAGAGATTGAACACTTTGGTAATTATGGGCGCTAAAAGTTGTGCAAAGTCTTTCCATAACCAATATGGAAGCCCATCAGGACCTGGCGCTGTTCGTTTTAGTTTCGTCAAAAAATTAATAACAGTAGGCTCATCAATGGTAGGAACTCGGGTACCTATAGGAATTGGTATGAGTTGGGGGGATATGTAGTTCGCATCCGTGTTTACATTTTGAAAGTACGAGTTCATATGTTGTGGATCGATGACTGAGCTAATATTGCTGTTCTTGCTTTTTCTACCAGTAATTCTATTCACAGTATCCCACCACTTTTTGGATCCAAAACTATTTTTTCTATTCTCATCATCAACGGAACGAACAAGATTTTCACGAATTAGCTCATCAATACGTTTTTGCAGATCATTATTGACTCCCTGCGTTATGTTCTTATTCCTTATCTTACATAAGTGTTTGAGTAAAGGAGACATATATGGTGGGTCACGTGTTGTCATTTTTACTTTAATTAACGGCAAACAGTCATTAAACATGTTGGTGATAGTGTCATTTAATAGAGTAACTGTATCATTGACATTATTGAAATTATAAATGTGACTCCAATCACATGTCTCCAATTTCCTCATCATGCTGAATTTCCGATGAGCTCTTACGTCTCTAAAGTAGACATCCTTTCTTTCGGGTTTTATAGCTTGTCGCGGGGAAACCATGACAACCAAATGGTCAGATCTTTCTAGACCTTTGAAAACCTTTGATTTTTCCCAAAGATGTGGACAGTTGGTTAAAAATACATCCAAAATTTTATGATTTCGGGTAGGCTTCTTGACTAATTGTTCCAAGTTGTGCTGACTGATAAGGTCCTTTGTTTTTAATTGATTAATGTCTCCTGCTATAATTATTCTTGCATTGGGCTCAGGATAAAGAATCTGTTCTATAGTTTCAGACAAATGATTTGGTAACTCAGTCTCAGGATAAATGGGGTCAGGTGAGTGGTATACTGAAGCTACGTAGTATTTACTATTAGGTGTTACAATTTCACACCAAACACACTCAACGTTGTTGTCAAAATCCAGATTTTTAACTTTCCAGTCGTCTCTACACAGAACAGCCACTCCGCCCCCCGACCGCGAGTCACACCTGTCTTTTCTGACAAAAACGTAATTGCCGAGACACACCAGGCTTGACGGAATTTTGTCGTTTAACCATGTCTCAGTAATGAAACAAATATCAATGTTATTAGTGCACAACTCAACGTTTAGGGAGACAGCAGCATCAGATTTTGCTAGAGAACGAGCGTTAGGGATCTCTGAGTTCAAGTTCGTATCTCCGAAGGCTGCAATCCTGGACAAAAGTGTTGGGACACTCAACCGAGGGGGGTTCGGTTTGAAAGAATATTTTTCGTTAAATCGGCTTTCTCTGAAGAGAACAATAAAAACATGCGAAAATTTTGGGTTGTCGCAAGGATTTTTGTCCAGGATCAATCCTGGACAAAAGTGTTGGGACACTAAACCTTTTCTACCCTTAAATTCTAAAGACAACACCTCATCCCCTCCCCCACCCCAATTCAATGTTGGAAGTTCATACAATTTTAGTTAAGGATGCCCCCAAAATCAACATTGAACGGGGGAGGGGAGGGGGTTTCGGTTTGAAAGAATATTTTTCGTTAAATCGGCTTTCTCTGAAGAGAACAATAAAAACGTGCGAAAATTTTGGGTTGTCCCAAGGACTTTTGTTCAGGATTGTGAGTTTCTGTGCCTAACAGTATAACACAATATACTTCACCTGGTTTGTTTACAAAGCGACGTTATACAGTTGACAAAGTTGGTGGGAAATATGCATGTAAACCATTTGTCTGCAGTATCTGGCCTGGTTCAAACACAGTTAGTCTATTAACTGTGGTTCAAATAAAGTACAAGTACTAAATGTAAATTGTTACTATTTATTGCAACTTTAGTGAGGAGAACTGTTTGTAATGTGATAGCTGATTCAATATCAAAGTCGGCAAGTTGTAATATGGCGACTACTGAAACAATCATATATTAAGCGATGTTTTTCCTCTCAAGAGTTTGTGAAACTTTTACTATTCTATTACTTAGTTCATTAGGATTCATATATCTAAAATAGGGAGACTTTTGTGACGATTCCAAAGTGTGGTTGATTTTTATCCTGTCAACATGTAAGCAACCTCGTACCCAGGGCCTTTGTGCGGTTCAGAGGGTCTGGTACGGGAAGCAAAGGCTCTGGTAAACACTGGTCACGTGTGTCCAAAAATATTGGACATTTCGTAATAATTTAGTTTTCAACCCGGGGGAAGCGGAGCCGATTGATTTTGTCAAACATGGCAGCGTGAAGGCGCGACGTTTTCGGGTTTTTTTTTATTTTACGATAAATAAAACTTTCCTAGTGAGATCTAAAGTGGGGTATATATTAAAACTATGCATTCTACGGATGGCGTCATATTTCCGCCAAAATTAAAGATCGTATTCGCAACATTATAGTTCGTACTCGCAACATTATAGTTCGTATCCGCAACATTATAGTTCGTATTCGCAACATTATAGTTCGTATTCGCAACATTATAGTTCGTATTCGCAACATTATAGTTTGTATTCGCAACATTATAGTTCGTATTCCCAACATTATAGTTCGTATTCCCAACATTATGTTCGTATTCCCAACATTATAGTTCGTATTCGCAAGTTGAATTTTGGCGGACGAAGGTGTCAAATCTCCGCCAAAATTCAAGTTTGTAAATTAAAGTTCATATTTGGAAAAATTCGCTACAAGTGGAAACACTGAAAAGCAACAGTGCTTGGGGCTTGGGTTCTCTCATCCAGCTGCGACTTTATACTGTTATCTTTTGGCAGTTTGCCTATTAAAATGAATGACGACGATATAAATACGGCGAGGGTTGAGGGAAGCGCTTTTGCAGGTGGCAGATTGCCGATATATACGACGTGTGATTTAGGCCCCAGTTAAGCCTATTTTCCACCAACGAATTTCTTCGCGCGAAGCGAATTTTCTATTGTTTAAATTAAAAAGAATTGATTAAAAATCTAATTAGTCCCAGCCGAGAGCTCATAATACAAAAGATTCGAGCGAACAAATTCGCTAGTGGAAAACAGGCTTTTATAGCCTGATTCCACGAGGCGGAATTTTTCGACCGAAACGAAATTTCTCTTTGTCTTTTTACAATTAGTTCTGCTTGAGAGCTCATGAAACAAAGAGAAATTTCGATTCGTGGAATCAGGCCTTTACACGGTACTGGATGAATCAGGTATCGTTTATATATACCGATATCGTATCGTATTTAGGGGCGGACCATTTGATTTTTTTTTTGGGGGGGGGGTGGAAGATTCAGACTGTGCAAGAATTTTTTTCCGCCCAGGGAACAAGACAGGTACTTTTTTCCTGTAAAAGTGCAGTGCAAGATGTTTTCCTCCAATATGTTTCGCGGCAAAATATTTTTTTGCGCTTTCATATAGCTATCGTCAGAGACGTAGCCGGGGTTTTCAATCAGAGGAGGCCGAGAACTGAATTCCAAGAGGGGCCAAGGAATTGTCACTGTGCTTTATTTTATATGGATATGTCTTAATGTTCCCCACACTAAAGCGTGCATGTTTACTTACAAAAAATGTATAACTGCATCAAAACCTAAAACATGCAGGGATAGAGTAGAGTACTCGAAAATGGGGGAGGAGCAGTATATGAATGCCTGTAAACTTGGGGGGTTCAGGGGCATGTTCCCCCGAGAAAATTTTAAAATTTGAACCTCGGAAATGCTATTTCCTACGTTTTCAGCCATGGATTCGTCCAACAACTTTGCTGTACTAAGCCTAAGGAACACTTACTGTCCTTTATTTTAAACAATAATGGAAAATCACAAAATGAGCTTTGATTAATATGTAATAAAACAAGATTTCAATAATGCGATCTTTAACTGCCCTCCGAAACAACAATGTTCCACCCATAGATACATACATACATACAAAAATTTATTTAAGCACGCTGGCCTCAACAACTCGGAGCTGATTTCCATGAGGGGCGTGATTTGGAGAAATATACAGTACAGGTAAACATTAAAAATACAAAAACAAAGAAAGAAAAATTACATATACAGTAGGCAACAGGACGAGCCAATTTTAAGTGTTTGCCTGATTAATAGTTATTTGAAAAGAACTTAAAGATTCCGCTACTTTTACCTCATACGGCAAATTATTCCATACTACTGCTCCGTTATATTTGAAGCATCTTTTACCAGAATCAGTATTCGGTTTATGAAGAGACAAATCGGTTTATCTATTTCTAAGATCATAGGTATTGTCACATTCATTATTCAATCGAAAGGATTTTCTTAGATTTGGTGCGGTGTGGTTATTCAGAATTTTATACATAAAAACAGATTTTAGATAAGTTCGCCTTAGTTCTAGGTGTTTCCAACCCAGGCTTTCAAGTAAATCAACCGACCGAACATCGTAAGTCGCAGTAGAAATTACTCTTGCAGCCCGATTTTGAAATTTCTGCCACCTGTCCTTGAGGCCTGTTCCACAGTTGTCCCAGAGAGGGCTGCAGTAATCAAAGTAGGGCTGCACAAAAGCATTGTACATCAATTTTAGTGTCGCAGACGATACAAAGGGCCTAATACGTCTTATTGCACCGATTCCCGCACTGACTTTTGAACATATCATATCAATATGTTTTTCCCAGGTCAATTTTTCGTCAATGTTGACACCAAGGCAAGTATAATTTTCAGTCCTGGGTATTGGAACGTTATTAACAAGAATTGGGTTACCAGATACCTTATGTTTAATATTATACGCTGATCCAATAAACATATATTTCGATTTTGTCGGATGAATTTGGAGCTTATTTTGTAGCATCCATTTTCGAATATTTTCAAGATCAAGGTTTATTTTAATAACAATGTCATCACAATCTGTAGAGGATAGATAAATTTCTGTGTCATCTGCGTAGAGGGATGGAGTTGAATATTTTAAGGAGTCAGGCATATCGTTTATGTATAATAGGAATAATAAAGGGCCCAAGAAAGATCCCTGCGGTACACCACATTTTATCTTTCTCGGGCTCGATAAATGACCGTTTACCAGACATTGCTGTTCTCTATCAGATAGATAAGACTTGAACCAATTCAGTGAAATTCCTGATATACCAAAGTAGTTAAGCATCTTTTTTAATAGTATTTCATGGTTTATACAATCAAAGGCCTTACGTACATCAAGGAACACGACACAATTTATTTTGCCATTATCCATATTTTCAAGTAGATCGTCACACATTTGTATCAAAGAGGACAGTGTGGAGTGTTTAGGTCGAAGTCCCGATTGAAACTTGGAGAGTAAGAAATTATCAGAAACAAAGCTATAAATTTGTCTAAAAACCTCTTTTTCAAAAACCTTACTTACGATTGGCAGTATAGAAATCGGCCTATAATTTTCACATTTTAGTCTGTCGTCTGATTTATAAATTGGATTCACTCGAGCCCGTTTCCAGTCGTCAACATAAATCCCTGTTTCGAGTGATAAATTAAATATATAGGACAGTGACGGAGCTATGATATCTGCAGTTAGTTTAAGGACTTTGGCTGGAATTTTATCCAAACCAGTAGATTTGTTAGTCTTTAAATTCATTAAAGCCAACGCTACATTTTCCACATTAATTTGATGGAACTGAAATTCTGTGTTTATTTGAGTGTTAGGAATGTAACCGTTATTCATTTCCTCTTCAGAAAGTTCATGATTTACTTCAGATGCCAAATTTGGGCCTATGTTAACGAAATATTCATTAAAGGCTTCGGCAATAAGTTTCGAATTGGAGGTGTTACAATTATTAACAGAGATTTCTGTAATATTGTTGGCTTTATTATTCTTTCCAGTAAGAGAGTTTATTAGCGACCAGGTTTTTTTCAAATCATTTAATTTAGCATACTCTCCAATCTCTCTATGATAGAAATCGGCTTTTGTTTCATGCATTCGTATATTTATTTTATTCCGCATACACTGATACTTTTCCCAGTGTATTGTAGAGTTTTTATGATTATCTCTTTCCCTCATTAATTGCTTGATAGTAGGCGTAATCCAAGGAACTGGGTTAGCTTTAGTTCTTCTATGTCGAAGGGGTGCATGCTTGTTTAGGATTTCGTGAAAAATAGATTTCCAAACAATCCAACATGTATTAGGATCATCATATCTCAGAATCGTATCCCAATGTACCTGAGATAGATCTGAACGAAATTGAGAATCTGAAAAATGTTTAAAATCTGGACTTTTTTCACATTAGGTCCAAATTTAGATAATTTGAATTTGCGTACAGTGTACACCAAGCTATGATCAGAGATGCTAATGTGTAAGACACCTGATGTCGAAATGTTTTCAGGAACGGGTTGCATCCTCTTCAGAACTTTTTTTAAATCTAGACTCTCTAAACTGGCATTTTCGCATTAAAATCATCGTATATACAGTAGGTTCAACTTGCATCCTGTAGATGGGCCTTTGAAGCTTTAATAGTTTGGAGCTATGTTTTGAAAAAACGCACACAGGCTCAATCATCCAAAAATACTTTTTCTACCATCCATATTAGATATGTATAAATAATTTATAAACTTGTACATATCTTAAGCCCAGATTTTCTCAGGGGGGGGCAACAATTTTGCCAGGGAACGCCACTGGCTATCGTATGTTATAGGTTCCAAAGTCCAAAGGCGGTAGAATCCCTGTGATGTTGTCCATTGTTCACCCGTGTTCTTTTAAGCAAATGTGCCTGCTCAAAAATGCAAAATCTTGCAAACCTGTGGACACAATATTCAAACGAAGAACGTCAGTAGATTTACATGTAGAATTTTTTTTTAAGCGCTCTCTTTTGCATTATATTTTTTTTCTCGATTATATGCTGCATGATTTTTTTTTCTTCTTCCTTGGATTGCAGGAAATTTTTTTTCGAAATCTTCCAACCCCCAACAAAAATCAAATTGTTCCGCCCCTTACCACTGTGAGCTACGCATGGGATTCAACATCTGTACTAAAACCACTAATTCTGTTTTGTGATTGGCGCGGTGTAATCAAAGAATCTCCCCGTTGAACCAGAGCTTTCGCGACGTTTCAAATTATGATTTACTGTCGAAGGCTCTGGAATCCAGGGTAGAAAATATAACAGAATTAGTCAAAAACTTCAAATATGAAAAGTTGTAAGATGCGAATCCGGTATCGTGTAACTGGGGCCTAAAATCACACGTATAGGACGCTAATATTAACAATATTATTAAATAAAAACGCTAATATTAACACTAGTCACCTCAACAGTAGAGGTCTCCATTTAAATAAATTAGGCAGTATATCCCTCCAAAACAATTTCAAAGAGTTTATAAATAACTTAGAAAATTGACATGATATTACGTTGTCTAGAGTTGCTAATTCAGTAAATAATGTTCAATCTAAGACTATGCAAACTACTTCTAACATTCAAAACCTGCTCTTGCCAAACAGGAGTGGCTTTAAACTTGCCTCACTTAATATCACCAGTTTAGTCAAACATATTGATGAGCTTAGAATCTATCTATCAAATAATGTGATTGATGTACTGGCTATTAATGAGACAAGGCTTGACTCTACGGTTGGTGACAACGAAGTACATATACCTGGATACGAAATTGTTAGGCGAGATAGAGATTTCAATGGTAGATTTGGCGGTGGGGTTTGTTTTTATATTCGTAGCTGTATAAATTTTTCAGTTCGGCATGATCTATCTTTTGAGCAATTGGAAAACCTGTGTATTTCAGTTAATAAACCTAGAGCCAAGCCTTTTCTTATTACCACTTGGGACAGGCCTCCTAATTCGCCTGTAGCAATGTTTAATTATTTTGAAATTCTTCTAGGTATGCTCGATTCCGAAAATATCGAGTATTACCTCATGGGCGACTTCAACTGTGATTTGAGCTCTACAGTCTTAGATCATGATTCGAAGTCACTCATGGATATTGCCGATTTATATCATCTTTCTCAGCTTATAAATGAACCTACTCGAATCACAGACTCCTCCTCAACATTGTTAGATCATATTTTCACAAATACTCCTGACAAGGTTGTTTGCTCTGGTGTTTCTCATGTGAGTATAAGCGATCATAGTCTTATTTACGCCTTTCGCAAACTTTCTGTGGGTTCATCGACGGGGGTACATTCTTCAATAAACTACAGAAAGTTTAAAAACTTTGATTCTACAAAATTTCGTAATGATATTAGTCAACAGAGTTGGAACTATATCAATCAGTACGAAAACCCTAATGACATGTGGCATGCTTGGAAAGCCACATTCAATTCTGTCGCAGATAAGCACGCCCCAATTCGAGCTAAGCGCGTTAAGGCTATTAAATCGCCTTGGATCAAATCTCTTTTGAAAGATAAAATGCATAGGCGAGATGTCCTAAAAATTAAAGCAATTCGTTCCAACGATACTCAAGATTGGCTTTCTTTTAAGAAAATGCGTAATTTTGTTAATTCTGAAATCTTCTACGCAAAGCAAGCCTATTTCAAAAATTCTTTCAATGATAATAAAGACAATCCTAATAAGACCTGCAAGATCATTAATGAACTTACTTCTAAAAATAGGAAAAGCCCTCACATTGGCGAGGTTGATTTGAATGGCGTATTAATTAATGACCCTAGCAAAATTGCTGATGCGTTTAACGATCACTTTTCAAACATCGGACCAGACCTTGCAGATAAAATTAATCTTAATTATAGCAATCGGTCTTATCTTAATTATTTACCTAACCAAAATAATGCTATTTTTCAACTGAGGGAAATAACAACCTCGTTCCCAGGCTCTTTGCTCTTGGGAAGCAAAGACCCTGGTCGGAGCTGGTCACGTGAACCCCCAGATTTTGGGGGTAAATTGAATTTGATCTCAGGGAGGGGTAGTAGAGTAGTCTGTTTGTTGCGTTTGGAAAATTGCAACTTTATGTGTTATAATTTCGGGTGATAAAAATGTAATTTGCAACAAGAGATTGTGAAAGGAACTGTTCTAAATTCGTACCGATCATGACAAGACTTCCTGCTATCCTGAATGTCATCAATAATAAGTGTTGCGTTACATTTCAAGCGAGAAGCTGGATCATATTTCACTTGCAAGGAAAACACTCCACACGCGCCTGGCTTGCGAAGTTTAGCACGTATCGCCGTAGAAACATACATATCTTCTACACAGACTGGTCGATCAAACGGTATTAAACGAACGATATGGTTCTTTATAGTTGAAGTGTATCCTGTCCGATATTCAAAACAAAAGATTTATTTTATAACGGGATCCTTTGTCTTTGATTTCCCAAACATCGCCAACATGTGTAAACAATAGTACTATTCTGACTGTAAAAGCACAGGATTAAAACCCGTTATGGACTGGCTATAAAATTCATTTCATTTACATTGCTGAAACTCAACGATCAAGAAAGATAATGTCGAAGTGTAGCTAGCTATCTGTTATCACACAAACGCCAAGACTCCGTACATGCGTTTCCGTGCGTGCGGTACAACTTGAATATCTAGGACGATATATGCACCAGACACTGGTATTGTACTTTATATAAATTATTTCATATTTTGTATATACAGTAATTTGCAACATGTATAATATTAGACCTTTCATTGACATTGGCATTGTCCATTGAGGGCTTTATTGAAGAATAATCCAGCTTCTTTAGACTTGTATAATGGATTAATGCCGCTGTGAGTTATCAATATTTAAATCAACTTTAATCTTTATCGTATACTGTAATCGACATTTTAGAAGTTTAGTCTGTTTTACCAAACAATACTGGAGGCAAACAACCTATCTATCAATGGAAACTTTAAAGGGTTGTTACAGTAAAACTCATTAATATAAGCGAGACTTCGTGTGTATATACAGTTTATGAATTATGTATATCCCTGATAAAACGTAGGACACTTTATACCAGATATAATAAAAAATACTTTGCTAAACCTTTTCGGCTGTCATTCCTTTGCATTTAAGGGGAGAGGGTAAATGGCGATAGAATTTATAGGAGATGCTGTGCAATATTTTGGCTTCAACAGACAGGTACTCGTGCAGACAAAAAAGGAAATTCATGCAGTTTTGAATTGTCGTATGTCAGCTGTGCACTGTCGATTTCGAACAATTTTGTACGTTATATTTTGTCTTCCTGGTGTTTAATATAAACGATGATAACCTTAGTAAAAAAATCTAGAGCAATATGTCTTTAAACAGTTTTAGAATCAATAGAATGGACATTCAATGTGTACTTGGCTTGTGTCCAAATGTGTCACGTTTAAGACCGGCAAGGCGCTAATCCTACGACCTATAAACAGTCGCTTTTGAGACATCTGTTTAACAAAATTTATACCATGTCCATATCAGAACAATTCATTGGCATATTATAAGCATATTATAAATATCAGAGCCAGAACAGAAACGTATGCGTGAAATAAAACTACGCCCTAACCGGCGAACCCCGAGAAAATAAAAATATTACAAAGCGTACAGTCATACGTTCTCGTTGCTTGATTTCCTGAATTTTCTGTTGCTATAAGAATCTGCATTTTAGCATGTTTGTATGATTTAAAAGCAAACAGAAACCAATTTAGCAAGTAGTTTGAGGTATATATGATTCTTGAAGATGAGTTAATGATTGTACAGAACGGCCACTCCTTGCAATCGAAGTGCGGAAGTGGAAACATGTAATATGAGACTTTTCCATCCCCCTCTTGGGCTATCAATTTTCAATGGGTCACGTGACCAGCTCCGACCAGGGTCTTTGCTTCCCAAGAGCAAATAGCCTGGGAACGAGGTTGGGGAAATAAGTATTCCAACCGTTTACGCATTACTGTCCACGTTAAACACTTCTAAAGCAACAGGTTTAGACAAAATATCTTCTAGGTTAATTAGAGAATGCTCTGACTTAATTGCAGAATCCCTCTGTCTTATTTTTAATCGTTCTATCACTACAGGCATATTCCCAAACGAATGGAAATGTGCTAAAGTTATTTCTATATACAAACAAGGCAAACGCAATTGCGTTGATAACTATCGTCCCATTTCTATTGTTCCTATTGTGGCGAAGGTTTTTGAAAGGGTAATTTATGATCAGCTATATACATTTATAGCTGAAAATGAATTATTAACTAATTATCAATCGGGATTTCGAGGCCTACATTCTACTGTCACCTCTCTTCTTGAGGCTACCAACGAATGGGCTTATAATATTGACAGTGGTAATGTAAATGCTGTAATGTTTCTTGATCTTAAAAAAGCGTTCGACACTGTAGATCATGAAATATTGCTGAACAAACTTAATGCATATGGAATCAAGGGAACTGCGGGTAACTGGTTAAGATCGTATCTAAATGAACGTAATCAAAAGTGTTTTGTTAACGGTCATTTCTCCTCGAATCGATTACTACAATGTGGGGTTCCTCAAGGAACTATATTAGGCCCGCTTTTATTTTTAATCTATATTAATGATCTTCCTAATTGTCTAATACACTCTCGGGCACGAATGTTTGCTGATGACACTAATTTGACATATGCAAGTAATAACATACATGAAATTAATCATAATCTTAACGAGGATCTTGCTAGTGTCAGTGAATGGTTATCAGCAAACAAACTTACTTTAAACCAGACTAAAACTGAATTTATGCTAATTGGCTCTCGCCAAAGAATAAACACTTTTCAATCTACTCCTTTATTAGTAATAAATAACGTTCCAGTTAAACAAGTCTCTCATACAAAATCACTCGGCGTACACATTGATGAGAACTTATCCTGAAATGTTCATATTGAGAAACTGAGTAAAAAAGTTGCTTCCGGTATTGGTGCACTAAAACGCATTAGACCTTATGTTCCTTTTACCACAATGCAACTTATTTACAAGTGCTTAGTTCAACCATATTTCGACTACTGCTCTGCTGTCTGGGATAGTTGCAGTAGTTATCTAGTTAACAAATTGCAAAAATTACAAAATCGTGCTGCCAGGGTATTGACATCTTCTAGTTATGATACAAATGCCGATTATCTTTTCGAAAGTCTTGGATGGAAAAATCTTGTATCTCAGCGTAGGCTTGCCAAGGCTATCATGGTGTATAAATCCTTGAATGGTCTTGCTCCAGATTATCTTTCTAATATGTTTGTTGATCGCAATAGTATCACAAATTATGCATTGAGAGACACCAGTAACAAACTAGCTTTGTCACTACCGCGTACTAATTACTTGAAAAATAGCTTTAGTTATAGCGGTGCAGTACTGTGGAATTCTCTCCCTACTGAGTTAAGACAGGCTAGTACTTTACATAAATTTAAGTCTGACTGTAGCAACTTTATTCAATAATTTTTAAATATTTTATCTAATTTTATCAATTTAATGCACGGCACTCATGAAAAACAGGTAGTTTTGTAAATATGTATAGTATAATTTATCATATATCTAATTTCCTTTGTTACTTTATCATAAGTGTGTAAAATCCTGATGAGTCCACCGTGACTAAATAAAGTTCACAAAAACTTATTGCCCGGGCGGGATACATTTATCTAAAGCCACGTGACTACACAAATCAGCCAATCACGTTTGGTGTTCACACTAGCTATATAACAATACTTATTAGAGACCTCGTATATTATCAATCGTATGAATATAATACAGTCTTAGAAGTTGAAGACATGGGTTTTATGTACTAATTAAAAAACGAGCAGGAGTGTTTTATTAGGTCTAAAGCCACGAACGCGCAGCGCGAGTGGCTTTAGACCTAATAAAACACGACCCGCGAGTTTTTTAAATGACTTCAAAAACGTATGCATAATAAGTCAAATCTTTATATAAAAATCTTTATATAAAAATCTTTATATACTTTATATAAAAATCTTTATATAGTTTGCATAACAATGGTCTTTTGTTAAAGTGTTCTTTAGCTGGTATAAAGACGTATGCACGTGACTAATTTCTTACTCAAGATTGGATAATTGCTTCATGAATTATTAATGAGTTTTTGAAGTTTGGGAAGAGTTCTGCTGAACCCAGTTTGAAGTTGCACTTGTTGCGGCTTGAAATGCAACCGTTGTATCTTGACGTGGAAATCTGTGATTTGGCGTTGTAAACAGAGCGATGACAATGTCTAAATTATTCATATATTGTAATTTATTCAATTATTTTCAATGATTTATTGTACTGGTAGCCGTTGCCGTCGCATTGCCGTCCTAAATCGTAAGGTCTCTACTATCTATCTAAATGACAACTTGACCAAACAATGCTGTAACACTTGTATTATACAGTAGTAGTAGATAATGTTGCCACAGGACTTTATGATGGACTTTATGGCACAAGTCTTTATTATTTATTTAAAAGATTCATGGTTTCTGATTTGCTAACAGCCAACTGTGAAATTGTCATATCAACTCAATAGCTGACCAGATACGGAGTTTTGACGTAATATTAAACATAGTGACGTCATTACGTTGGTATGAATAAATCAAACGATATGACGTCATGCTGTGGAAATACGAAAAGTGGAAACGAGACAAATGGCGCCGTCTTATGCCGTGGGAAGCAACCTTGAAAATGTAAAGTAGAAATACGAACGAGAATAGCCATGAAAGGTTTTGGCATTAACATCTTAACGTACTTATGAAAGAAAACAGGAAACGTTTTCTGCAAATCGGAAAAAGAAATGGTCATTATTTCGACAAATTGAACCCACAAGTAAAATAAATAAATAAATATTGAATTCAATTTTCGCCAGATATGAAGAATTATAAAGCCCTTCTTTTGTCATATAAACACAAACTTCGGCCCTGATAATTATTAATATTATACTCAATAACTGTAAGTATCGAGTCATTGTTAATGGATTGATTGATCGATCTATGTACAACGATTTATGTATTTATTGATTGATCACTTTATTGATGAACGTTCAATCAAATGAGCAAAACAGTACCTTCTCTTCTTCTTCGTCTTCCTCATCCTCTTCAGATTCCAAATCATCTAAATCATCTTCTAGAGCACTTCGCTTAAAACATGAGAAGAATTTTATCAGAGACAGTTCTTAAATCATATACAGAGTATTCCAGGGTGTGAACCACATTCAAGAAGTATTTCGCTTAAAACATGAGAAGAATTTTATCAGAGACTGTTCTTAAATCATATACAGAGTATTGCAGGGTGTGAGCCACATTCATGAAGTACTTCGCTTAAAACATGAGAAGAATTTTATCAGAGACAGTTCTTAAATCATATACAGAGTATTGCAGGGTGTGAGCCACATTCATGAAGTATTTCGTTTAAAACATGAGAAGAATTTTATCAGAGACAGTTCTTAATTCATATACAGAGTATTGCAGGGTGTGAGCCACATTCATGAAGTATTTCGTTTAAAACATGAGAAGAATTTTATCAGAGACTGTTCTTAAATCATATACAGAGTATTGCAGGGTGTGAGCCACATTCATGAAGTATTTCGTTTAAAACATGAGAAGAATTTTATCAGAGACAGTTCTTAAATCATATACAGAGTATTGCAGGGTGTGAGCCACATTCATGAAGTATTTCGCTTAAAACATGAGAAGAATTTTATCAGAGACAGTTCTTAAATCATATACAGAGTATTGCAGGGTGTGAACCACATTCACGAAGTATTTCGCTTAAAACATGAGAAGAATTTTATCAGAAAGAATTTTATCAGAGACAGTTCTTAAATCATATACAGAGTATTGCAGGGTATGAGCCACATTCATGAAGTACTTCGATTAAAACATGAGAAGAATTTTATCAGAAACAGTTCTTAAATCATATACAGAGTATTGCAGGGTGTAGATAGATAGGTAGAAAAACTTTATTTATCCACGCTAACCCTGTCAACCGAGGCTGATTTCCACAGGGGGCGTGTAAAAAGGAATTACAAATATAGTATAAGGTATTTAAAGCTATTTACAATCTATAATATCAACTAAGTTATATAAACTATAAGTAAGTCATATATATATTTACAAGTATTTTAGGTTTTCAGTTTCTTAGGATCTTGTTTTTAGTTAAAGAATGTGAGTAGCAATTTTATTTTCAAAACTTTTTATTTTCAAAGCTTTCCCTAATTTCATTTGGAATAGAGTTACATAAGTGAGCTCCGTTATACATGAAACTATTTTTCATTTTATTTGTTCGAGGTTGTGGTAAACAAAGACCACTGGAAATGTCCCGAAGTTTGTAATTTGTCATCCCACTTTTATAGGTGAATAGTGTGATCTATATCGTTGCTCATACTCATGATAATTCGAGCAGCTCTATTTTGAAGTTTCTGAAGTCGTTTTGACTGTGTTTCACCAAACACATCCCACACTTCACAACAATAATCGAAATGTGGACGAACAATAGCATTATATATTGAGATAAGTGTATCTCTATTAACAAAAGGTTTAACACGACGGAGAGCAGAGATTCCGGATGTTATTTTCTTGCAAATATTTTCAGTATTACTTTTCCAAGATAAATGCTGGTCAACTATTATTCCAAGAGTTTTGCATTCATAAACTTGTTTAATTTGTTTGTTTTCAATAATAATATTTGGGTGAAAATTTTTTATCATTCGTTTTGAGCCAATCAACATGAATTTAGTTTTAGCTACATTCAAGCTAAGTTTATTGGCCATCAACCAGTTTCTAAGATTTTCTAGATCAGAATTTACTGCAATTTCAACATCGGTCATTGAGTCTCCAGAAGCTGTGAGACTTGTATCATTAGCAAATAGGCGAGGTCTTGTATTATCAAGGCACTCGGGTAAGTCATTGATGTATAATAAAAACAATAATGGTCCTAAAATAGAACCTTGTGGTACACCACATCTAATTAAGCGCTCCGATGAAACAAATCCATTTATTTTGCACTTCTGGCTACGATTTGTGAGATAGGATTTTAGGGAAGAAAGAACTTGTCCTTTTATTCCATAAAACTCCAACTTTTCTAGTAGAATATTGTGATCAACAGTGTCAAATGCTTTTTTTAAATCAATAAAAACTATTAAGTTAAATAGTTTTCTATCTAAATTTACATACCACTCGTTTGTGCAGTCTAGTAATGCTGTGGCTGTTGAGTGAGATTTCCGGAAACCAAATTGTGAATTACTTAATAATCCAAATTTGGTTAAATAATTGTATAGTTGGTTATACAGAATTCTTTCCATGATTTTGCTTATTGCTGGTAAAACTGAAATTGGCCTGTAGTTTCCTGGAATATTTCGTTGGCCATTTTTATAAAGAGGTGTTACTCTAGCCATTTTCCATTCATCAGGAAAAGAAGATAAAGTAATAGCCTGATTAAAAATAAATGTCAGTGAATCTGAAATGGCAGGTGCAGCTATTTTAATAATTTTACACGAAATCTTATCAATGCCGGTCGCTTTATTGGTTGATAATCCACATAATAAATGAACGATGTCATTTACAGTTGTAGGTTGGAATGCAGCAAATTCTGATGTAGCTTTTTTGACATATGCCTTAAAATTGCAACTGGACGTATCAATTTTACTTGCTAAATCAGGCCCAATATTTGAAAAATATTCATTGAAGCCTTCCGCAATATCCTGCGGATTGTTTAAAGTACTTTCACCCATATTTAATTCGTTCACAACTGTCTGTTTGGTTTGTTTGCCTAGTAGGTTGTTTATTGATTTCCAGGCTTTTTTGGATTACATTTTTGACCTGCAATTTTCATGGAATAATAGGTTTGTTTGGCATTTCTTAATTCAATATTAACCTGATTTCTAGATGTTTTGTAATTTATCCAATCTATTTCTGATTTACTTATAATTGCTTTTCTTTTTAATTTGTCTCTTTTATTAATAAGGTTTTTAATTTCACTTGTGATCCAAGGAACCTTGTTAGATCTAACCTTTTTTTGTTGGAGTGGTGCATGCTTATCTAATACTTCAAGAAAAAGTTCCTTCCAAATTTCCCACATAGCATTCGGATCATCGCCAAAAAAATAGACATAATCCCAATGCTGATCTAAAAGTTCATCTATGAACTTTTTTTCATCAAAATTTTTCATATTTCTTATTTCAACACAGTTTTTTTCATTTCTTTGCATAACTCGGATTTTTCTGATTGCAAATACTAAACTGTGATCGCTGATTCCGGTGTGAATAACACCACAATGGGAAATTTTTTCAGTGGTATTGGTAGTAATATGGTCAATAAGGCTAGATGTTGTCATAGTAATTCGGGTAGCTTCATCAATTAATTATAATTGGTATAACTCATATATTGAGTTTAGTTTTTTTGTTGGCATGTTATTAGAAAGCTTTTCCTTTTTTAACATGTCACAATTTAGATCACCCATCAAATACATTTCTTTATCCTCATCATCGATTTGTTTGATCAGCTTTTCAAAATGGTCAAAGAAATCTGATGATGCATTGGGAGGTCTGTAAACAGTTGTAACAATAAATGGACGACTGTGTGGTTTAGTAATTTCTACACAAACAGCCTCTAAATCAGATGAAATAAGGTCAGATCGAATTTTGTAATTGATAGAGCTACGTAAATATATGCAGACACCACCTCCGTTTCGCGATCTGTCTTTTCTAATTATGTCATAGTTATCTAAATTAATAAAGTCATCAGTAAAACTCGAATCAAGCCGTGTCTCATTAAATGCAATGAGATCGATATTTTTGTTAGACATTGAGTGCCGAATTTCATCTATTTTTTTAGGCAGACTAACAATATTTAAAAAGGCCATTTTAAAACCTCTTTCATTGGGAATTGAGTTAAGGGTTGTTGAAAAATTGCTACTCACATTTTTTCGTTCCGCATTACTACAAATTACTGGTGTAACTGTTGGTATACATATCTCAGATACATTGTCCAATCTGTTCTCCGAGAGGCATGAGTTAACTGAAAAAACTGCTCATTGTCATTATTTGAAGTGTTACTAATTGTTCTGCTCTGCTTCAGGTAGGTGCAGAATGCACTTCCTAATGCTCTATCTCCACTTTTATTTAAGTGGAGATTTGATCGATTTAACAGCGGTTGCTCAATACAATCATTATTAATTAATGCAATCTTATGCTTAATGCATAAATCATGTAGTAGGTTGTTGTAACGAGAAATGTTGCTGGCATTAAACTTTGTTATCATACCTCTTTACAACACTGGAGACGGCAACTTTCTTCGTATGGGCTTTGACTCTGTCAATTAGGGTCTCCATCTCTTCAGCGACTTTCTCTGGTTGCTTGTGTACCAGGTCATTGGTACCAACATGTAGGATTATTTGCTCATACTGGTGATTTTCGCTCCAATATTCCTCAATCTTCTCTTTAATTTGCCCCCACTTTTGCTCCGCTGTACGAGTGGCAAACTGTCTTCTTTCTGGCAGCTCTTTCTAGCTTCTTGTAGTCAATATTTTTGACCATTGAGTCACCTATCAGAAGAACATTTCTTTCTTCAATCGTATTCTGAGCTGTTTTCTTTTTGGCTTAATCAGAATTTTGATGCTTGTTTTTTTTTCAAGTTTTGAAATTTAGAACTTTGTTTCTTTCGGTAATCGGAGATTTGATTGTCGGCGTTCGAGGTGTCATCATGGGCAAGATCTTCTACATGAAGGGCTTGATAGCGGTTTGGACTTTCGACTGAAATTTTGTCGGCTTCGGACTGTTCGGTTTCTTTAAGGCCATGTTACACGGTGCAATTTTTCTTGCAACTTGCAATGCAATTCTACTCTTGAGAGATGTTAATTAGTGAAATCAGTGAAGAATTTTCGATATGTTGAGAAAACATCAGCGGAGTGTAATGAAGACTCGTATTTGGCAATTTTACATCTCTCAAGAGTAGAATTGCATGGCAAGTTGCAAGAAAAATTGCACAGTGTAACATGGCCTTTACTCTTTCCCGTGGTTGTCTCAACTTTTGTCCATTCGTGTTGTTTTAAGTCAAGAACACATCTTATCACTTTGTTTTCATCTGTAATTTCTTCAACGGTGGTCTTAAGCGATGCTAATTCCGCCGCCATCTTGTTATTTTGATCGAGAAGGACTTTTATCTTCGCATCGGTTTCAGCTGTAATTTGGCATTCCACGTCTTGTTTGTTTTGGATCTCAGTTACCACAGCTAAGAGTTTAGTTATGTCTTCCTTGTATATGTTGCATTGTTCACAAGCCTTGTGAACAATGCAACATATACAAGGAAGACATATGAAGCGTGTTTTTTTTCTCGTCCGATTCGGTTGTTGTTGTTTTGTCAGCCTTTGTATCGTATTCGTAACTCGCCGTGGCCATATGCTCGGTTTCTTCTTGTCGATTTTCGTCAACTGTGGACTTCGTAAGAGTGGCATAGCTTCTCAAAGTGGTATACAATTGATTTTCGTCGTTATCTTGCATAACAGTAATCTTTTTGTCGGTTGTTCCATCCCATTTCAACGAAAATTCAGGATTACTGAATTTAAAATTTTCGCCTCGCGGTGTTGACCATCTTCTGTAATTCGGTTTCAACAAACCTTTTTAATGATTCTAAGTCGCCTTCCAAATCGCTTCCAGCTAATGATAACAAAGAACATTTTAAGATTTTTGGATCATTATCGCCGTCTTTAAGTGTAGAATTTTCACAAGATGAGGAGCACGTGGAAATAGTACTAACCGCCATCGAAATCGTTATTTGATGGCGTGTGAGCCACATTCATGAAGTATTTCGTTTAAAACATGAAAAGAATTTTATCAGAGACAGTTCTTAATTCATATACAGAGTATTGCAGGGTGTGAACCACATTCATGAAGTATTTCGTTTAAAAAATGAGAAGAATTTTATCAGAGACAGTTCTTAAATCATATACAGAGTATTGCAGGGTGTGAGCCACATTCATGAAGTATTTCGCTTAAAACATGAGAAGAATTTTATCAGAGACAGTTCTTAAATCATATACAGAGTATTGCAGGGTGTGAGCCACATTCATGAAGTACTTCGCTTAAAACATGAGAAGAATTTTATTAGAGACAGTTCTTAAATCATATACAGAGTATTGCAGGGTGTGAACCACATTCATGAAGTATTTCGCTTAAAACATGAGAAGAATTTTATCAGAAAGAATTTTATCAGAGACAGTTCTTAAATCATATACAGAGTATTGCAGGGTGTGAGCCACATTCATGAAGTATTTCGTTTAAAACATGAGAAGAATTTTATCAGAGACAGTTCTTAAATCATATACAGAGTATTGCAGGGTGTGAACCACATTCACGAAGTATTTCGCTTAAAACATGCGAAGAATTTTATCAGAGACTGTTCTTAAATCATATACATAGTATTGCAGGGTGTGAGTCACATTCATGAAGTATTTCGCTTAAAACATGAGAAGAATTTTATCAGAGACTGTTCTTAAATCATATACATAGTATTGCAGGGTGTGAGCCACATTCATGAAGTATTTCGCTTAAAACATGAGAAGAATTTTATCAGAGACAGTTCTTAAATCATATACAGAGTATTGCAGGGTGTGAGCCACATTCATGAAGTATTTCGTTTAAAACATGAGAAGAATTTTATCAGAGACTGTTCTTAAATCATATACAGAGTATTCCAGGGTGTGAACCACATTCATGAAGTATTTCGCTTAAAACATGCGAAGAACTTTATCAGAGACTGTTCTTAAATCATATACAGAGTATTGCAGGGTGTGAGCCACATTCATGAAGTACTTCGCTTAAAACATGAGAAGAATTTTATCAGAGACAGTTCTTAAATCATATACAGAGTATTGCAGGGTGTGAGCCACATTCATGAAGTATTTCGTTTAAAACATGAGAAGAATTTTATCAGAGACTGTTCTTAAATCATATACAGAGTATTGCAGGGTGTGAGCCACATTCATGAAGTATTTCGTTTAAAACATGAAAAGAATTTTATCAGAGACAGTTCTTAAATCGTATACAGAGTATTGCAGGGTGTGAGCCACATTCATGAAGTATTTCGCTTAAACATGAGAAGAATTTTATCAGAGACAGTTCTTAAATCATATACAGAGTATTACAGGGTGTGAACCACATTCATAAAGTATTTCGCTTAAAACATGCGAAGAACTTTATCAGAGACTGTTCTTAAATCATATACAGAGTATTGCAGGGTGTGAACCACATTCATAAAGTACTTCGCTTAAAACATGAGAAGAATTTTATCAGAAAGAATTTTATCAGAGACAGTTCTTAAATCATATACAGAGTATTGCAGGGTGTAAATCACATTCATGAAGTATTTCGCTTAAAACATGCGAAGAATTTTATCAGAGACTGTTCTTAAATCATATACAGAGTATTGCAGGGTGTGAGCCACATTCATGAAGTATTTCGTTTAAAACATGAGAAGAATTTTATCAGAAACAGTTCTTAAATCATATACAGAGTATTGCAGGGTGTGAGCCACATTCATGAAGTATTTCGTTTAAAATATGAGAAGAATTTTATCAGAGACAGTTCTTAAATCATATACAGAGTATTGCAGGGTGTGAGCCACATTCATGAAGTATTTCGCTTAAAACATGAGAAGAATTTTATCAGAGACAGTTCTTAAATCATATACAGAGTATTGCAGGGTGTGAACCACATTCACGAAGTATTTCGCTTAAAACATGAGAAGAATTTTATCAGAAAATTTTTTATCAGAGACAGTTCTTAAATCATATACAGAGTATTGCAGGGTATGAGCCACATTCATGAAGTACTTCGCTTAAAACATGAGAAGAATTTTATCAGAGACAGTTCTTAAATCATATACAGAGTATTGCAGGGTGTGAGCCACATTCATGAAGTATTTCGTTTAAAACATGAGAAGAATTTTATCAGAGACAGTTCTTAATTCATATACAGAGTATTGCAAGATGTGAGCCACATTCATGAAGTATTTCGCTTAAAACATGAGAAGAATTTTATCAGAGACAGTTCTTAATTCATATACAGAGTATTGCAAGATGTGAGCCACATTCATGAAGTACTTCGCTTAAAACATGAGAAGAATTTTATCAGAGACTGTTCTTAAATCATATACAGAGTATTGCAGGGTGTGAGCCACATTCATGAAGTATTTCGTTTAAAACATGAGAAGAATTTTATCAGAGACAGTTCTTAGTGTGAACCATAACATTCGGGAAGATGTGAACCATAACATTCGGGAAGTACTTCGCTTAAAATATGAGATTGTATCACCTATTATGTTACATTACAGGAATTGTTGATTGATATTTAGGACAGGAACTTGACAAGCCTTTGTGTGTTTTATAGTAACACTAATTTTTTACAGTATTCCCTAAAAATTTTACTTTAAAAAAAGATATCAAATTTACTCAACTTAATTCTAGCTTTCATACTTACTCTCGGTTCCAGCTGGTTACTGCTCTCTAAGAGATGTCGTTTCTAAATGTTGAAAACATAATTTTGTTATTGTAGAAAACATTTTTGGAATATTTACGCGAACAATGTTGTTGTCCTAAGTAGCCAATATTAAATAATGAACATACAGAACATGACAAAGTTGGTGAGATTTCAAGATAGTCGCCACGGTATTTGCAAACTACACAGTTTATCAATAATAACAGTTTCATCGAGTGATTCAGTATTGAATCAGTACAGAAGTGTAAATATTGACAGTCTAATGTTCTTGCATGTACAGTACAGTAACCCCCAAATTAGTGATTGCCACAATACAACAATTGCCTCATTTCCCACAAGTTATTGTCCATCTACATATATAGAGGAACATGATTTTTTTCTGTGTTGGTGTAATGTACTCAGGTGAATATGATGCTTGTGATGTTACTCAGAGCAGGGGCGCACATCTAAGGAATTATTCCGAAACTTTGCCTCCGAATCTTAGTAACGGAATTACGGAATATTATCAAAATAAATGTATCGACGTATATTTATTACATGAATTTATAAAATCTCACAGTTTTCTCACATCACAAAAATTCCCATGTTTGTAAAAAATCCCCTCCCCAGCATGTCCTGAGCATGTCTCACAGTTCCTATGACAACGGTGTTTCCACTTTTTTATATATAAATGTCAATTTCCAACACCCTCCCCCCATGCGACTCACAAGGAGTCACATGTTATACTAGAAAATCCCAATGTCTCAATGTTAATTGTCATTCGTCCTCGTCATCCAGTTCAAACAGTTCCTTATTCTTTGCTTCTGCTACGACTGCTGCTCGCCGCTTTGGTTTGAATTTTTTCGCATTGGTATTCAATTTCGTCTCGCATTTCCCCACGTCGCATTCCAGTTCCAAAGGATATATCAGTTGAATCGGTCTTTCTATAGTCGATTTAGCGCATTGAAGCTTAACTCCTCTGACAACGTTATCTTTCCCACGAATTAACTTCGTAACTTTTCCCATTTTCCACTTGTTTCTGTTCTTCTCGTCGCCTTTAACCAACACAATATCTCCTTCCTTGGGACCAACTACAGTTGACTTGATGATGGTCTGATGACGCTGCCGTAAACTCGTCAGGTACTCTCTTTGCCATCGTCTCCATAAATGGTTCTTTACGCTTTGCAAGTACCTTGCCCTCTTTCGTAGATCACCGTCCTCAATATGATAACATTCTAGCTCTGGCACAACATTCGACTGTTGTAGCACAAAGGAATTTGGTGTAAGAATAGGAAATTCAATATCATCCTCTAAGTAGCTTAGTGGCCGGTTATTCATACAGATTTCTACATCTAGAACAACTTCCGACAGCTCTTCAAATGTCAAAAGTCCTTTGCCGATAACCTTGTAAAAAGCACATTTGAAAATTCCGATTAATCGTTCAAATTGTCCGCCCCACCAGGGCGCACGTGACAAATTGAATCTCCACTTGATCTCATACTTGCTCAGTTCACTGTGGAATTTCTCATCTTTCATCACCTTGTTTAACCATGAGGCAGCCGCTTGGAACGTCTTCGCGTTGTCCGAGTAGATAAGAGAAGGTCGACCTCGTCTGGCGATTAGTCTTTTGAGACTTCGAAGGAAAGGGGTTGTTTCAAGACTCTTCAGAACTTCTAGGTAAACTCCCCGAGTCAAACTACATGTAAATAGGACTAAGTATGCTTTCCCTTCTTGGGTTTTCTTAACTCTATATGTGATTGGGCCGGCGAAATCGACTCCGATAACTTTATAAGGAGTAGTCCCTTCCGTTCGCGTTGTTGGTAATGGTGCAGGTGTTGGAGCTTGATAAGGTTTGGTCATAAACTTCTTGCATCGTGCGCATCCCTTTCGCGACTTTTTTACTAGGCGACGGAGGCGAGGTATCCAGTAGTTCTCACGAATCTTCGCCATCGTCAAAATAACTCCCCCATGGAGCGTCTTTATATGAGCTTCTTCCACAAGTTTCACGGCAAACAACGAATTGCCGGGCAGGTAAATAGGAAGTTGTCCTTGTACTCGTCCTTTGCACTTCAGAATCTCGTTCGCATCGGCTTGTAGGTTTAACTGAACAGAATCATTTTGACATTTTGAATCTTCTTTCGCCTCTGCTTGTACTTGTTTCATCCACCATAGACGTTGTTGGTCAATCTCATCGGTTGTTAATGGACCACGTTGCCTGCTGTCTACGTTCACGCGACTGTTGTCGATGAATCTCTTTATCCATGCACCAATTCGTAGGGTTTTTGTCAATGAGTGTTTCCTCAGAATATCTCCCAGGATCGCTGACTCCACTCGTTCCACACCTACATTGAGAATCGCTCTCGTTGCTTTGGATTCACTCTGAGAATCGGCAGATGGTTTGACAACGAGGTTCGGTGGCCAATGACTACGATCTGGCAGCCAAGTAGGACCCTTTAACCAGAGCTTTGTGAGTTGACCACCTCTGCTTCCGAGGTCAGCCGGGTTCTCTGTTGTCGGTACATGATGCCACTCGATTCCTTCAGCATCTCGAATCTTTGCTACTCGGTTTTCCACGAACTGCTTATACTGGCCTTCTCCTGTGATCCACCACAAAGCTACTGTGCTATCTGACCAGCAGTGTTTCTCGTGTGGAATATGACAAAGAGCTCTGCTTGTATTGTTGACCAAATTGGTTACCATGTGGCATGCAACAAGTTCTAACCTTGGTATGGTCAGTCCTTTCTTCGCAAGTCTTGCTTTCGCAGCTAGTAACTCTTTAGTAACACCAGATGGTTGTCTTGCAACTGTGTACACCGCTGCACACAGCCCCTCACCACTGGCATCTCCGAACCCATGAATCTCCAATTTCTCCACCGGCTCTTGGAAAGGTGCAATTGGTCTTGGCACAGTCACTTCGCTCGGCAGGTTGTCTTCCCATTTCTCCCACCGCTTTTTAATCGCTCCTTTCAATTCTACATCCCATGGTAGCTTGTGGTCACATACTTCTCGGTAGACTTGTTTTCCTTGCAACAACAGAGGTGAGGCAATTCCTATTGGGTCGTAAATCTTAGCTAACCGACTAAGGATGCTTCGCTTCGTAGGATTCTCGCTGTTCGATCCCAGTTGCACACTTAGTGTATCGTTCTCCTTTTCCCATTTTACGCCCAGGATCTTTGTTTCTGTTGGCTTCACACCGAGCTGTTGTTTTGCCGCTGTTTGTTCCTCGCGATCTTCGTTGCTGTCACTTTCTCCGTCCAGTTCGTTCGCATTGGATGCCCATTTATGAAGTGAAAAGGTTGCATCACCCAATATATCAGTAGCTTCAGACTTGCGCTGTTTTGCTTCACCAACAGTGTTACCCCCCGAAATAATGTCATCGACATACAGACTCTTCTTCAGCGTGTCGACTGCTTCTGGAGCTTTGCTCTTCCAGTAACTTAAGTGCGCTTCCAAAACTCCGCCAAGCAGGAATGGCGATGATACCAAACCAAACAATACTCTGGTGAACCGCAATACCTCCACATCAGCTAGTAGGTTTTCTCGCCAATGAAATCTCAGCGCATCTCTTTCACTCTCTTTTACACGGATCTGGAGAAATGCTTTCTCCATGTCACCTGTGATTGCTACTGGGAAACTTCGGGCTCTAACTAGTATCTCCCAAAGTTTGTTCTGAAGAGGGGGACCCGCGTAAAGACATTCGTTTAAGGATGGGCTTACAGGAGAGGCTTTCGCAGAAGCATCATATACAACTCGCAGCTTTGTTGACTGTGCCGACTCTCGTACAACTTCCTTATGGGGTAGGTAGAATACTTTTCCCTTCGCTTCGTTATTGGCTGGTTCCACAATTCCTTGTTGTTTCTGCTGCTCGATCACTGTGTTGTAGTCTTCGATTAAGTCCTTTCGTTGCAGGCGACGTTCCAAAGATTGCAATCGGCGGATGCTTCCCATTTCATTTGACGGTAGTGGTGGGTGGTTTCCACGCCAAGGAAGGCCCGTCTCATACCAGCCCGATGGAGATCTAGTCAATTGTTCTTTGAACTCACTGTAGACCATAGATTGATCATGCTCAGCTGTATCTGCAAGTCCCAACACATCAAGGCGGCACAGGTCTTCATAATCTTTCTGGGATGTTTGAGTAAGAAGCATCGTGTTGTGGTTCAGCTCTACACCAGGGCTCATGGCGAACCACCCAAGTTTTGTCTTCTCAGCAATTGGTTGACCTTCGGTTCCCACTAGAGGATTTGTTCGAGTTTTTATCCGCGCGTACTCACCACTTCCCACCACAACATGAACAGGTAATTGAGATTTCTGGTCGACATCAATGAACTTTGCTTGTTTAAGGTGATCAAATTCACTTTGTAACTTATCGTAATGAGGATTGTCAATAGTGAGTAGTTCCCCCTTCTCGACTTTGATCAAATTTACATCCATTGCATAATCACCGTCCACTGACTCGACTTTCGCTTCATATATATCCAGCCTGGTGGTTCTAGATATCAAAAGCATGTCAATTTTTGAAGTTCTTGACTCGATCGGTTTCACATTAAGCATGGAAGCAAGTTTGCCAGATATGTATGAGCTACCAGCGCCAGAGTCTATCAGTGCTCGACATGTTATTCCATTCACCTTGACTACCACAACAGGGAAAATTCCTTCAGCTGTGCTTCCACTTGCAGTTAACACTTTTCGTTCAGCAGTGGCTTTGTCATCTCGATCTTTGGCATCACATATACGCCTTCGCAGTAGACACATACCCTTGTGGCTTTTGTTTGATAGACTTTACCAGGCTTCCCAAATTTCCCTGATGCATCCGACTCCTTTTCATAAACAGGATTTCGCTTGGTCCACTGTCTGATCGCTTCAGCAAGTTTTGCAAAATCCCAGCTTTCCCAGTCTGGGTCATCCCTTACCAAGTCACCCCGTATAGCTGGAAGCTTATCCAATGTCATGGAAACGTTTCCTTGAACATCCTTCAGTTTATTTAGTGTCTCAAGGGCTTGAACACCATAATTCAATTTCTCACTGAATTCTGCTATTTTCTTTGGGTTGGCTCCAGAAATGTGTGGCAAATCCATGATCTCTTTAATATAGGCTTTGACAATCTCCGGAGTTTTGCCATATTGATCTTGCAAAATTGACTTTGCCCGGTTGTATCCCTCCGCAGTAAATGGCAATGACTCTACCCGGCGTTTAACTTTTGGTCCCAGAAACCCACACAGATATGTAAATTTGTTGATAGCAGCTATATTTGACTTATCCACCGTCTCTGTGAATTGGCCCCAAAATCTTGGCCAATCCATGTATGACCCATCAAATTGCACAATATTAATTTTAGGTAATCTCACTGACATACCTTTCATGCCTTCCCCCGTCTCAGTTTTCGAGGTGTTATGCCCCCCCGGGTTTGCATCCTGAATTTTAGCTTGCATTTGAAGCTTTGTTTCTCCCAATTTCACTTCGAATTTAAGTTGTTCCTCTCGAGCGTAGTTTTCTTCTTCCATCTTTTTGCTGTCTAGCCATTGTTGAAGTCGATTTACTTCGTCTTCAGCTTCACCTATCTTCGCTTCGATTTCCGTATTCCAGTCGCTAATTTCTGCTAGGTCTTCTTTCTTACCGATTTTTTCAGCCTCAACCGTACGTTTGCACTGATCTGTTTCGCTTATTGTTGTTTGAGTGCCTTTAAATGCCGTTCGATCGTTTCTCGTTTTCCAGCATCAAGTATTTTCCCGGTTCTTTGCGCCGTCAATCTCAACTGAGTGAGTTTTGTATCGAGTTTCGCTTCCTCGTTCGCCATAATAAATTGCTCGCTAGCGTCGAAATAAATCCCAAAATATCACAAATATATCTTCGTCGGTAGGTGCCACGTATTCCGAAATTGTGCCTCCAAATAAGTACGGAACACGAAATGTATTTTATAATTTAATAGCAATAAACTATACTCCCAACTCGCTGTTTTAAAATCCCAAGTCACAGTCCCAACATTGTTCACTCCCCCCTGTTTTCTCGCACGTGTTCAGCAATCCCCTACTAACTCTAAATGTCCATCGTTGTCCTTCAAAATACACTAATGTATAAAGCAAAATAACGTCAATTTCCAACAATACCAGCATTCCATTTTTCTGTTGCCAAATAATTCTGTGTTACAATACTCAATAGCTATTAAAATGGTGCAATTAAATACAGAACTTTTGTGTGGAACTTCCCATGCATACTGCAGTATCTTTCAGCTCATAATTAGAGAACTTTAGTTTGACATTTACGGCTAACGCCAAACCGCTAACGATAATTGTGATTTAACTACGCTCTGGTAGAAATTACACTAATTTTGTTACACAATAAACATCCTGCACAAAGCTCATGACATTTAAGGTAGCCACTACTAACGTATTAGCCACAGTGGCGGACACTTTACGAAATTGTTGGGAGGTTCCATGCCAGCGTTCGGAAAAATTTTTTAATTTGAAACCCGGAAATGGCAATGCAGCATTCTGAGAACACATTTTGTAAAAAACTAGGTTTTCAAAACACTGTTTTAATGGTGCGTTTTGTTATACGTAACAAGCTTTCGTTGATAATTACGGGATGCAACTACTGGTACCTGAAAAGTACAAGGGGAATTTCGACGTTTACTGAGCGAAGGCCCTTCGTCTTCACTCAGAACATTGAAATTCTCCTTATATTTTTCAGGTAGTTGCATCCCTACCAACAAAAGCTAATGTTCATGCATATTAATCTCACTACCTACATTGGCACAGACAGCGCTCTACACCAGTACAGGCAGTTCACCATTATACCTAAACCTATTCTGAATAAAACGTAGGGAAATAACCTGCATGAATACAAGGCCATTAAGCCATTAAATAACGACACAAACTAGTGTTTTAACAGACAACTTTTATTAAATAAATTAGTCTAGCTATAGTTCATGTGAACAGCTAAATGCATAATTATTATAGCAACATGCACCCCAAAATTAATTCCAATGTTAATTAATTCCAAACAAAACGCAGTGCTCCGCCAGTTGTACATTGCTTAATTCCTACACCTCCTTGTTTGTAGAATATCGGATGTTGTTAAATATAACTAATTGTTTGAACCTAATTTGGTTGTGGCTGTCTCAAGTTCTCAACCATATCAAAGTGACCGACGTAATCTCTGTGACTGACATTTTTTTTGCGCCACCCGGTATATATATATATATATATATATATATATATATATATATATATATATATATATATATATATATATATATATATATATATATATAGTATATATATATATATATATATATATATATATATATATATATATATATATATATATATATATATATAAGTATATATATATATATATATATATATATATATATATATATATATATATATATATATATATATATATATATATATATATATATATATATATATATATATATATATACATATATGTATATATATATATATACATATATGTATATATATATATATATACATATATGTATTGCGCACGCTCACTGCTAGCAGTTTGAGCGCTCTGGCATGGTTTTGATGTCCCACAATCGTGAGGCATCAAAGGTAACTGTAAATAGCAGTTACTTTCATCCTGCTCATCAGCACTACACTGATGAGGCCCATTAGGCCGAAACGGTACAGATCGGAAGTTAGATATCGCTCTATGGCCTTTTAGGTCATATTGAGCGCTCTACAGGATGAGCCATGCCGCTTACGCATTGCGCACGCTCACTGCTTGCAGTTTGAGCGCTCTGGCATGGTTTTGATGTCCCACAATCGTGAGGCATCAAAGGTAACTATAAATAAGAGTTACTTTCATCCTGCTCATCAGCACTACCACTGATGAGGCCCATTAGGCCGAAACGGTACCGTCTGTAGTTATATATGTATATATATACCGGGTGGCGCAAAAAAAAGTTCACGCGTTTGATTTAGTACAGCGAAAAAACTATAAATGTTACATCGCTGAAATAAACGTAGCTGTATTCATAAAAGTCTAACTTAAATTTTGAGCTATAGCATGTTTATTTACGTGCAATATTGACTGGGATATCGCCAAATAAAATTTGGAACGAAGTTTTGAAAATCTGACAAATTGGCTAAAAATGGCCTATTAAACTGTTTTGATAAATTTTAGAATTTCGTCAGACATATTCGCTTGTATGAATTTAATTTGAATTGAAACGTGTAACGAATGATTTTCCTTATTTATTTATTTGTTTTATTATCATTTGAAAAGCAACAAAATTTCGAAAAAGATGGCTCTTTTAATTAAGAATTGCTTCGCAGTATTCCATGTCCCATAGCTACAGGGAATTAAATTAGATCAACAACCGAACAATTTGAGACAGCTTCGTGAAGCGATTATTGCTGATTGCCAATACTTTGACCAGCAAATAAATCCAACGTTAATTCGTTCGATAGTATGGTCACACGTGCAAGAATATCAAGTTATTTAATTTTCCATGATAAACGCGTTATTTACTGCCGTTGTGTTCTTCATATATCGTTAATTCCTTTACTCGTATTTAATAGGCTATTTTCAGCTAATTTTGGAACCTTTTGAAATTGCATATTCAAATTGATTTACCAATATCTTGGGTAATACTAAACAAAAATGCATGTGTTATACATCAAAATTTAAGTTAGGCCTTCCTGGATAGGATAACATTTATTTGAGGAACGTAACACTTATAGTTTTTTCGCTGTACTAAATCAAACGCGTGAACTTTTTTGCGCCACCCTATTTCTGTTTGATAGCTTCACTTGTTTAGAAGTTATTACAAGTCAAACCGGAGTACTTTTTTTTGGGACACCCGGTATATATATATATATATATATATATATATATATATATATATATATATATATATATATATATATATATATATATATATATATATATATATATATATATAGTGAAAAGAGGCGTAAGAGGAAACAAACATATATCCGTCATGAGCACATAACGTGTATGTTTGCTGAATCCGTGTTAATGTTATAGCTGCCTGAGTTTTCAGTGGTTTATAGTGGGTAACAGTTTGATAAAAGGAGTATCTTTTGCATATATACGCATATACGCACTCAAAACTAATGAATATACTTTTCAACCTGGCTACATGACCATATTCAATTTTTGTAATTGTTGTTACGGCTCTCAAGCAACATGCAAACAAACTTAAAAAGTATATATGGTGCTTTCTCTATAAAATTATATGTTGAAATGAAGAGAGATGGTACGCTGATGTCTGCATGAAGTTCTGTATAAGTTTTGCTTGTGTTGCTGTATAAATACATAGCGTGTACACAATCAGTGATAATACACGCTTCCGGAAAGTACGTCACTTTGGCTATAGGGCCTCGTTTTCGTGTATCTGACATCAGTTAAAGGCCGCGTCTCAATCACGAAAACGAGGCTCTATAGCCAAAGTGACGTACTTTCCGGAAGCGTGTATTGTATTTAAATTGACAATATTTAAGAGGCTGTCTCCGTAAAAACCTCCATGTCAATATATGTCCCAAAAATAGATTTCTCTCATACTCTAGTATTTTGAAAATCTATCCTTGTGAACAACTAAAATCGATTTCATTTTGACTCAAATTTCCTTTAAATTATTTTTGTGGGCGATTGATGTTCGATCGGCTGGTAACCAACTTGAACTCTGAATGAAGGCAAAATATCGACATATTTTCAGCGCTACTTTTTAAATCAAATTCATACCTAAATTTCAAAATTTTTGCTCAGAAATATGGACTTATAAGCTTCTATTTTCGTTGATGATATGACTTAGATAATTATTCTTTGATATAAAATAGAAAACAGCGCAGTTATCGGACCCTCTAGGCTGCGAACAGGCTCTCAAGCTGAATTGAGAGCCTGCATCGTAGCCTGCGTAGCAGGCGTTTAGTGCGGGCGGGAGAAGAAAGGGCGTCGTTAAATAAACGCCTGCCCAAATGCCTATGAGAAATTTGTTCTTCTCCGAAGAATCTTCGGAAAAGCTTCCCATTGGTTAATCTCGTTAACGGAAGTAATTACGTAACTCAAATGTCAACAACAATTCTGCTCGCGTATCGAATAGCGATAGCCGTATATTTCGCATAAAAAATAAGCCTGTTAATGCTTTGGAGGAAACTCTTTCTTATATTTCAAGTATTTAGGCTTCGAAATTCAGTTGAAACCAGAACAGAGAAAGTCTATTATTAATTTGCTACGTGGTGATCGAAGACGCCGGTTATCGCGATTCTTCCTACGGAAATACGGAGAAGTTTGAGTTTCAATTATACATTTACATCGGCAAATTATTTAAGCTTGCTACATGCTATTTTAATAGCTCTGATCATCTGATGCCAGCACGAGCAGAGATCGAATATTTCTTATAGTTGTCTTGATATTTGTTGAGGCTACATTACTTGGCATTGCAGCTATGAAGTTGGACGATGATTTTATAAAGAATATTAACATTTCAAAACAGGCTAACTGTTAATGGTTCAGAAGCCTTTTAAAAGATAAAAGCTCTGTGTTGTGACTGTTGTCTAAAATAGCTTCAAAAAGTCATTAATAATTCATGAGGAAAACGCAAAGAAAAATCATAAACGTGTCGTATATTCTTTATATGCGATAGAGAGTTCCTTGAACATACACAACGAATTTTTTGAAAGCTACTTCTCCAATGAACTTACTAGAATTAAGACATTCGCAGTGCGTGTTTTATCAGACCATCTTTGTTTCGGATAAAACACTGCTGCTCATGTTTTAAATAGTACATAAAATCTCTGCAAATCTCCCTGTTGCCGAGCAAACGGCATGCATGATGCTAAATATAAATCTCGACTATGATTGGATAATGGATGACGGTGCTAATTACAAAACTTCAATCATCCTTAATGGGCTAAAACTAATTTGTCATAGCCATTTGGGCAGGCGTTTCCTCAAACGACGCCCTTTACTAAACGCCTGCTACGCAGTCTATTGTAATGGTAATTAAAAGTATAGTGTTTACAAGGAGGCTTCGCATTAGTTCATCAATTGACGTCACACATTCCTCTCTCACCAGTCTCCCAAAACTCGGTCGTGGAACAAATGTGTGCAAACTTTGAGAGGCCATATAATTGCGAGTATTCAACCGATTAATTAAAAAAAAATTTCCAGTTTTGTACTCCATACATAGCGGTTATTTATTATATGAAAAAAAATTTGGGGGGGTTAGTGGCACTTTAAACAAACTGCAAAAATTACAAAATAGGGCTGCGAGGGTGATTACGAGCAGAACATATGAAACCAGATCTAAAGATGTTTTAAAAGGGCTGAATTGGCAGCCCTTAAGTAGATAGATAGATAGATAAACTTTATTTAAGCACACTAGTCCCATTCAACACTAAGCTGATTTCCATGAGAGGTGTGCTGGCTAATTGTTACAATTTTAAAACTAATTTACTAATACATACAAACTATTATTATATAAATCTATTAAATATTCACTTAAATAAACTACTTAATTTAATAATTGGGAGGCCGAGGGCGAGGAGAAAAGGTTTTTACAAAACGAGTTGTAAGATATCGAATTTCGGATATTTTCTGGTATCCTATTCCATAATTTAGCCCCACTGTAACTGAAACTTTTTTAAAAAAATTCTGTCCTGGGCCTTGGAATAAAAAGCCCAGTTGAAGAACCTCTTAAATT